>BQNB010004859.1:0-25990 GCA_026074375.1 Tanacetum coccineum
AAAAGTCCCAAGGGCGCATCGGTGAGAGAGGTTTACAAAAGAGAGGTGTACGAGGGTAGAGACCCGGGTTTGAGTCTTGCTCACCCAGGTCACCCCTTGTCTCCTTTCTTTACCTTGTCTCCTTTCTTTTTTTTTTGGAAAAACTTTGTGAACCAAAGTTGTTAAGCTTATTGAGCTTAACAACTTTCAAAACTACCACCTTTTTTGAAAAGCTAAGAATAAGCTTAAAAAGGGCTTCTAAAAACGACAGTTGGCTAAAAGTGAGCTTAAAGCTAAAAAAAGCTAAGTCTTGGTCATTTTTGGACACTTAAGCTAAAGTTGGAACTAATAAGCTAAAAAGGGGGGGTTCTAAACTAACCTAAATAAGCACTTAAGGGCTAAATGTATAAACTAAATAAGCTTAAAAAGAGCTTATATTGACAGAAGCTTAAACTAAGCTTAAAGGCTAAAATGCTTAAGTCTTTTGGACTTTTTGGAAGCTTAAGCTAAAACTTAAACTGATAAGCTAAAAGGCATTATCCTACCATCTTAAATAAGCACTAAAAAGGTAAATTGTGACAACTAAATAAGCTCAAAAAGGTCTTAAGCTTGACAGACACTTAAACAAAGCTAAAAAGCAAAAGGGCTTAACTATTGGACAGTTTACACAAAATAAGCCAAGGAAATGGCAAATAAGCAAACACAGCTTAACAATCTAACCAAATAAGCTACTAGGAATCAAATAAGCTCATTAAATAAGCTCAATAAGCCAAGAAGGAAAATAAGCAGTCCCTATACTATGCCTAAGCAAAAACAGTCAAAGGGGTACTTTGAGCTTAAAAATAAGCTATCAAAGGGGCTTTTTAAGGACTGAAATTGAAGGAACTTAACAAAGAGCTTATTGGCTTTTTAGAAAAGCCAATAACTCATGCTCAGGTGAACTAATAAGCTAGATGGGTGGGCTTAAAGTTCACCCCCTAGCACCAGGGGAGAATTAATGCTAAAACAAGGGCTTAATTTGACAGCTTATTTTAAGCTGTCAAATAAGCTTAAATGAAAAAGAAAAGTTGAAACAGATCTAGAGCACTAGGAAATGGACTTGTGCACTAATTTTAAGAACCTAAAACACTCATAAACCTGCTGATTTTTACTCTTGAAAAAGGGACTTTTTGCTTTTATAAATGATGACACTTGAAATTTTGGTGGTTTTGACTCAACAAGTCAAATGACCAAAGGGTCTTTAACAGCTTGTTTTAATCACACAAAAACACAACTTTTTAAAACCACAACTCACAATTACAAGAGCTTATGAAATAAGCTCTTGTAGCTTTTTTTAAAAACCACAGTTTCAACAATGGCTAAAAAAACTTTGAAAAACAATTTTGAGCTTAAAGATTTTGGAAAACAGGCTTGAATAAGCTTAAAAACTTAAGCTTGAGCTAACTTTGTGACCACAACCCATACAAAACCATTTTGACCCGTTTTTATTGTTAACCCAAACACCCCCTTAATTTTTAAAAGTGATTTTTTAACCCTATAAAAGCTAAATAAAACTGAAATTTTTGAAAGGCTACTACTACTTATGCAGTTTTAAACAACAAAAAGATGAAAAGCTAAAAAAATAAGTACTTAAAAAGAGAATAAGCTAGTGACAGTATTTAAGCTATTTTTGACAGTTTTGGATCAAATTGCATGAAAATGAAATGAAAAGTAACTAGAAGGCACACTTAAGCATTAATGAACATAAATAAGCACACAAGACATTAATAAGCTAAAAATAAGCTAATAAGCAATTGCTACAGTAACTTTTAAGCAAAATTTAAAAGGGAATTGTACCTTTAACCCTTGCTCAAAACAGGGTTTTTGAAACCTATTAAGCTCTAAAATCCTACCCACAGCTTATGAATAAGCTAAAACTAAGCTAAAACCAATAAGCCATCCCAAATTGCTCATTCATCCATTCTTGATCATACAGTAACTTTGTCTTTTCTTTTGAATTTTTCTTAAGGTCTTGTAAAATAGTTTAGAACAGGTTATAAATGGCTTATAGTGAGAGCTTAACGGTTTTAAGAAGACAATTGTAACTTAGAACACAATTGCAAGACTAAAACTGAATTTTCATTAAGAAAAGGTGAAGTACAAGTACAATAAAAAACTTAAACTGAAAATTTTAACACACTAAACTTTTAAACACTAAAAACTACTCTTTTGCCTCAAGGGCTTACAATGCTTAAATAGTAGAAAAAAAACGAGCTAGGGTTCCTTCTTGGTCTTCTTGTTGGTGTGTTACTTTGTAGACACAAAAACACCTTGTGTTTGTTGTGTGAGTGTAATCCAAGACAAATCCCAGCCCTTAATTATAATCCCAAGTCATCATCACCATCGAAAATGGTTCTTGGACAATGGGGGATTGCCAAGTTGGCATTTTTGTAGCTGGGAAAGTTTAGTGGAGGAGGGGGGAAAGGTTTATCCATGGTGTTGAAGGGTTGCAGGGTAAAAGAGAGGAAGTTAACCCGTGAGTTGTGTTGGGGGGAAAAATGGGCGGGAAAAGGGGTTATAAAAAGGTTTGGGGTGACAGGGTGTGTGTTTGGGGGTTTGCCAATGCCTTTGTGCTTGTTTGGATTATCTAAACCGTCGAATCAAGCTTGGGGAGTTGTGGGATTGTCAACTTGGCAATCTTACAGCTGGGGTGAGATTAGTGGAGGGGGAGGAGAGGGATTATCCAGGGTTTAATGGGGGTTACGAGATAAAAAGGGGGTGGTTAACCCGTGAGGGGTTTGGGGGGAAAATTGGGCGGGAAAAGGAGTTATATAAAAAAAAGGTTTGGGGTGACAGGGTGTGTGTTTGGGGGTTTGACACTTTTGGTCCCTCATGGTGTTTGTTTTGTTTGCACCACTCGTCCTTGGGGGTTAAAGATTTCGGAGTTGGCAAAAATACCCCTTGAGGGTTAGACAGAGGTGGGGTTTGATTTTGGGCGGGAAATTGATGGAGAAGATGTACAGTAGTTCGAGTTTGGGGTGAAGGTTTGGGGGCTTGGCAGTTTGGGTCCCTCACAACTTTTTCTCCTTATTTCTTCATTAAACAAGTTTAGGATTTGGCAATTTTAACCCTCAAACTTATTTTTCTTCACATGTTGACTTTTGGATTTGTCGGAGTTGACTTGGGTTGACTTTTTCAGGCTTTTTGTTTGACTGGACTTTGTCTTTTCCACGCTTTTCCATTCCGTGTCCGGTTTTGGCTTCGTTTTTCGTCCTTTTCTTAAATATCCGTTCCTGCACAACACAATTAGCAAAACAAGCATATATTTGGCATTTTAAGTCCGTTTTTGGTTATTTTAGCTTGTTTTTAAAGGTAAAAGGTATGTGTAATTAAACACATACCAAGAAACTAATCTCCTTTTTAGCTATTCAAACTCTTCTCTCGTTCTTCATTCCAGACAAACGTCTCTCCTTTCCGCATCAGTTTCATTAAAGGTAAACCAAGAAGTGAAAACCCTTCCACAAATCTTTGATAATACCCTGCAAGCCCTAAAAGCTTCTAACTTCAATCACCGTCGTTGGTCTTGGCCATTTATTGATAGCCTCAACCTTAGCAAGATCCATAGTAAATCTATCGGCAGACACAATGTGTCCTAAGAGCGCCACTTGTCCTAACCAAAAGTCGCACTTCGAGAATTTTGCATAAAGCTTCTTCTGACGCAAGATTTCTAACACAATACAAAGATGGTCTTCATGCTCCTCCCTTGTCTTTGAATACACCAAGATGTCATCAATGAACACTATGATAAATCTGTCCAAGTACTCGTGAAAGACAAGATTTTTCAATTCCATAAAACAACCAGAGCATTAGTCAATCGAAATGGCATCACAAGAAATTTATAATGACCATAACGAGTGCGAAAGGTTGTTTTAGAAACGTCTTGCTCCTTTACATGTAGTTGATGATAACCCGACTTCAAATCAATCTTTAAGAAAAACTTTGCACCCTATCGTTGATCAAACAAATCGTCAATTTGCGGTAGTGCGTATCTGTTTCTCACTGTAATATGATTCAGCTCCCTATAATCAATACACAACCTCATACTACCATCCTTCTTCTTCACAAATAAAACTGGCGCGCCCCACGGAGATACACTTGGTCGAATAAAACCACGTTCTAGAAGTTCTTGAAGTTGATCTTTTAGTTCTTTCAATTCAACTGGCGCCATTCTGTACGGAGCTTTAGAAATGGGTTGAGCATCAGGATTCAACTCAATAGTAAATTCAACTTCGCGCTCAGGGGGGCAATCTCGGAAATTCATCAGGAAATACATCAGGAAAATTTTGAACTACTGGGTGATTCTCAAGGCGAGGTACATCCGAAAAAGTGTCTTTAATTGATGCCAAGAATCCTTCACAACCATGATAAGTTAACTTTCGAGCTTTGAGAGCATATGTGATTTTAATGGGCTTAGCAGGTCGGGAAATACGGGTAAATAAATACAAGATTGTTCAAATTGCCAAAGATGGCACATTTCGTATGACAGTCGATAGTAGCTCGATGTTGAGTCAATCAATCCATACCAAGAATAATATCGAAATCACTCCTTTCCAAAGGAAGCAAATTAGCAGAACGAATATTATCACCAACACGTGACGGACAACGCCTAAACTCATAACTTATAGCCACGATATTTCCCCATAGGCGTAGAAATAGATAAGGTGTGATCAAATAGTGTAGACGGAACTTTAAGATGTTTAGCAAATGTAAGAGGAACCGCAGAATGCATTGAACCAGTACCAAATAAAACAAACACATAACAGTCGTACATATAAGAGCTCCCAGAACGGATAAAAGAGTTTTCAAAACGGACGAAGAGGCATCTAAACGATTGAAAAACGAATCAACAAAGTCAAATCAGAGATTAAGATCGAAATTCGAAAGAATGCGATGAAGCCTAAATGTCTACCTAATCCTCACAGGTCATAACCTAAGTTCTACAAGACGAACCTGGCTCTGATACCATAATTGTAACACCCCATCCGAGAACGGGTCCAATGTCACACTTATGGCATCAATAAACGCAAGCGGAAGACTTACTAATACAATGGTTTGGCAAAATTCCCAAATGAATATTAAATCCGAAATCCCTTAGCTAAACAAATTCTAGTATAGATTCGGTATGCTAGTTCCTCAAGATGGTCCAATATGAGCTCTTAAGCACTCTTCACTCAAAATCCAACTTTCCTCTTATTAACTGTCGCGGAGAAAAGAAATGCGGCTGAGCTAAAGTTCAGTGAACAGATATATATAAACAAACGGATAGATCAAATATGTAAAGTAAATGAAATGGAATCACCATAACCTGGTAGCAAAGATTTCATATATCATAAAAACTGAACGAAACGAATAGTCAAACAAATCATATCGAAATGCCTCAGGAGCTCGAAACAAATGTCTAAAGCATGTCACATGCTTAGACCCTACAATTAAATGCATATCATATCATATCAAAATGTACATGGGAGTTGCAGCTTCAGATGTACCCTACAAGATGTGCAATGGGATGTTGGCACCACACTAAGTCATGCATCAAAACGAAACGAAACGAAGTACCTAGGATGCATCTATACGCCCCCTACAAATCAAATCAAATCATATATGGCCAAGTGCATAAAGAGCACACATAAAATAGGGACGCCGTGGACTGATCACACCGTCACAGATAGTGGCACGCCATTAGTGCCACAATGACGCGGCCATGGTACCTCCATGGCTAGTTAATAGCTCGGGCATCGGAACAAATCAAAAGGCTCATATAACATACCGAAGCAAACATAAGATGTCCAAAGAAAGTCACGATCAAACATACGAATAAACTCATATCATGGCAATGTCAAATGAAGTATATATCAAACGAATTTAAAAGTTCAATCAAATTATCAAATAGGTAGCAAACGAATTACGAAGGAAAGGCTAAAAGGTGCAAATAGATACAGATCAAAAGTCATAAGAATCCTTAAAAGAAATGATAGAATATCTGTACCTTAAGTAAACCAAGCGCGTATTCAAAACTTGACTCACTCCTTCTTCAAATAATCTATACGAATGAATGAACTAATAGTTACGAACAATTTAATTATATTCACTATTTATTCATTATACGTGATATTTTAGTTTAATTAAATCCATAGCTATAAGATAGCAATCATGTTCACTCTTTATATATTTTCATTAGTGTATGAGACGTATAACTTCTATATTAGTCATATATATTTACTCATTAATGTGTTGATCATGATTATATCTCTTCTAAGCTCATACCGAAACCTCCCATTTTAGCTTTAAAAGAGTAGACACTATTATAAACTGCCATTTCATAAAAATATTACATATGTTACATCAATTGTTAGATTGCTATTATCATTTCATATTATCCCTCCTTCATGACTTGCTTTCAGTATCTACTCAACACAGAGTGTTACCGAGGCTCAATTTCGAATCCTTCGTTACCTATTCTTAAATCCCTTTATGTCACTTCTCATAGTTAAACATATGATAGATGATCCATGCTTATATCTTAATTTTTATATATCTCAGTTCTAACTTAATAGTGACCTCTTTTTTTATACATATATCATCTTAGCAGGCACAGTTACTTAACAGGTTACTTAACATACTACTAGTACTGTGATTCGCTTAATATGTAAATCGGTTTATATGGTTTCACATGCTAGTATTTTGTCGATAAATGCATTTTACTTCTTCAAATCAGGTGGTCACTTTGTTATATAAATCAAAGCTGTCGTTGATCTTTTATTCATGCATATTAGTAATATATTAACTTGATTATGAATTAAACAGATGGTTCAAATATTACCTTAAGGTTAAACATGAATAGCTCGAAACTGAACAAGAATACGAACACGAACACGAACACTAAGATACAACGAGACACGATCAACTTAAAATCCCGACGTAACCGAACAACTAAAGAATCCAATCGCGGACTAGAACCTTATTCACATACGAACTCGAACTGAAACCAACCCAAACGTATACGATCAGCTTCACGTACCAATCACAAAACTAATACCTCCAGCTCCAGCTATCGAACCAAAACCTTATTCCCTCACTCGAACCGAAACTGAACTTCTGAACACCAACACGAGCACAAACCCAGAATTTGTAGATACACACTTTTGTTTGGTGCTAGATTTCTAGGTTTTGTTGTGAGAGCTTTTGGAAGAATTATGAGATGTTCATATCTACATGTACCAAGTATTTGTGCCTAACTCCACGATTTCTATGGGATATGAGGTGGTTATTCATTTCTTTCTTCTTTGACCGAGTAATTTGCTCAATTTCAGTAAATCCCAACGTGTGAAAGGTTTGACCTACTTTTAGTTATTTCATTCTTTTTAAACTATATATCTTATATCTTACTCGTATTATTATAAAAAATAAATTGAACACAAGACATATTGTCATGTTATTAAGTTCACCTAGTGTCTTATTATTATTTAGATGGTTTGGGATATTATATATACGTTTGTACGTAATCAGTGGTAGTCTCAACAAAACATGTGCAACTGATGTCGTGTCTACTTCTTTCTTGGAAAGACTACTAAATGTTATCTATAGATCTTATCTTTTTACATTGGCAGGAGGAGTTGATTACATTATCTCAGAATATTAGATGACATGTCAACATAAGTTAAATTGATGGTCAATCATGCGTACGCTTTTTGTCAAAATTAGTAGAATAAATTGAATCCTAACTCCTAAGTAAGTTAGACCAAGTTGCTGTTAGAGTTGAACAATTATTTTTTATTGCAAAAATTGATCAGAACAAATTAAATGAATTCGGATAAGGAGGAGCAACTAAGAACGCAAACAGCAACCACCCTGCATCTAAATGTCTTAAAAGAGATAGTAGACAACAATTTTAGCACATAAGCCTCACATAAGTGTTTCTTACCTTTTGTAAGCACATACACCAACTTCAAAATCGCACGTTGGAAATCTCAAAGTAGCATTAAAGTTTAGACCGAGGCGTCACTGGTTTTCGAATTTGCACATCATGTCTGACACTCGCGACTTAAGAAAATACTTCCATGTTTACTATAGTGTGTATCAACGAAAACCAACCTCTCTGCAAACAATTGGCGTGTGTAGTCACTCGTCAGAAAGCTAAACTTCCTACATGTGCTCTAAGTTTCTTTGCGTCTAGGCTCGCTGAAACCACTATCAGCTCACAGGCACTATTATTCTGATTCCTCATCTTATACCAAGTGTTGGTCATTCTTTACGCAGTTTAAGGGGTGTTTGGGATTGCTTGTTTTTTCTGCTTATGCATAAATCTAAGTACCTATAAGGTGCTTGAATGTATATACTTCAAGAAATAGTTATTATTTTGGGTTATTTTGTTCAGTTTAATTAATGTATAAAAAGCTTTAAGTTGAACATGATAATAAAAGAGTAGTTTAGTTTCATCTTAGATAAGCATTTTGAACAAAGCAACTTGCTACTTGGTTACCAAAATTTGCTTATTTCACCACAAAATATGGGATAAGCAGAAAGTTTGGATAACACAACAATGCTTATGCTATAATATCAGTGACATGGGGGTAAGATAAGTAATAAAAAAACGTTGATATACCAATTATGTTGGTAATACCTTCCTGGTGCGCAACATCGTCACCAAATCCTGCTAAGCACGCTTAACCACATCTTTTAGACTCGCTAATCTCCTCGTCGCAATCTGCGACACATGAACCGACTGCCCCTTCCCTTTCACGTAAAAAATATCGACAAAGCATAGGTAATCCATTATCCTCATCAATCTCCAATTATACACTTGATATAACGTCAACTCATCTGTTCTCCTATTCACCCCATCCCAATCTGTATAATCCCGTCTAAAAAAGACACAAATTGTACTTTAAATAACTTCACAAACCTTTTTTACTATAAATAAATCAGTTTCATTGAAATAATAGTTTTTGTACATAATAATGCAAGTTGGTTAGGTTAGCCCATCTCAAACGGCTCTACCATTTAACCAATTTAAGCCAAGCTCAGAAAAAAATACAATCTTTATGTAGTGTTTAAGAAGTTTACCCTTCAACTGTCCTCAAGACACGATCCTTGTCAGAGAGAGTCCCACTTCAAACCTTACAGTGAAAGACCTGAAATTAGCACACAGGGAGAAACCATTAGCGAAGTAGTGATTCATGCGTCTCAAATATTGTGAGTTTTTTTTATTTAGTACTAATATAAAATCTAAACCTCAGTTGTTTGAGTACAAATAATTAGACTTGGTAGATAATGTATAAAATTTCTTAGAGAGGACGGCAAAAATATAATTGATGGAAAAAAGAATGATTACCTTTCTTGTGAGGAATTTTACTCATTATTAGCATGACGTATATCTCATACACTACCGTCGACATCAAGCTCGTGCTCATCAGTGAATGAAACATAATATACACAACTCCTGGTTAGTAGTTTTATGAATTAGATCCACTGCAAGCATACTTTCTTTGAACTGCTTAAGAGGTTACAGTAGCCTGTTTATCAGCGGCCCTACTTTGAGAACCTGCTGCTGCACCCAGTCGGAATTGACCCTGAGCGTTGTTTCGGATAGGCGTATCGTTGTTGTGGCATTCTGTCTCTCTATAGCGAGCGAGGTGCATGTGTGATACATGATATGCTGCATACGCAAGATTGAAGTACTGAAAATTAAGTGTGTTGAATATGGGAACACACTGAAACGTTGAGGGAGTATGGAGTGACCTGATTTGCAGAATATTAATTCCAGCTCGTATAGCCGCAAGTTGTTTATCAATTCCAGCTTGCAAAGCCACTTTCGAGCTCTAGCCAAATAACATCTATTTGATCGATAGGCGAAACTCCAAACCACCACTTTAGTGATTGCTTCGTTGTAATCTGCACAAAAAAGCGAAGCAAAAAAAACACAAAATTAGAAAAAGAAAAACACCTAAAGGAGTGTTTGGGATTGCTTATTAAGAGTGCATATCTGCCTAAAATCTGCTTTTTATGCCCATTTTACAGTAAAATGATTACTCATGGCCCAAAACCAAAACCGATTGACAACACCAATTAAACAGGGTTGCCTGTCCAGGTCATTCCACATCCCCTGCATCCAGTTTCAGTCATCACTATCAACTTGATAAAATACATTTCTTGAAGTCAATTTCAAATAAGCTCGTAAGCCCACATATAAGCTGAAACAAACACCCTCTTAGAGTATATATTTACCAGATATCTAAACTGAGCGTTTGTTAAAATCAATAGTAGCTTGTTTACATATGGTCACAATCAAAGATTTAATCAACAAATGACATATAAGGTCTGTTTGGATAAAGCTATATACAAAATCGTTGACCTACTCCAAAATAGCAGAACTCTATCTTCTAAAGTAAGCACCTGTTGTATATTACTCGTGCAGATTATGATATAAAATAGGTGACATCCTACCCATGCCAACATGGTATTGAAGCCTACTTTTCGGGTAACACTTTAGCAAAACGTTATATTTTACCGTCATCAAGGTATAGCAGGCCTGATACCAGACATCTAGTGTACTTGTTTAGCAGCGGTATGAAAGGGATCACACCCATTATTCGCAACAACAGACACAATTTAAAGATGAAGTGTTTCTGAAACTGACCAACACTATGAAATCTACAAAACATACATTGGAACCAAGCGATTTAAAAAAAAGTAGCTTCGGTTGAACGGGTTAGAACAATAACGTTTACCTTTCCTCTCCATTAGCGCAAGCAATTATTGGTTAGAATCCCAACGCATACATCCCTACCAAAACCAAAATAATATATGGTTATAAAAGGTGCGTATAAACCTGTACTACATACACGCCTAGACCCATTAAAAATAATATATTCAAAAGCAATGCATGACATACATACCTGGAAGGCAAAGAACTCGGTATTCAAGTTCGCTGTGTTTGAAAGAATGTGAACCACTTGAAGCAACGTGTATGGATTATTTTGCAACTCCCGCAATATATGGTCATCAGCAGTTCTCTGTACTGTCAAAAAGATACGCAAGTGAAACGTTAACAATAAAATATAGCTAAATCATCCAATACAAAATAACGTCACTAAAAAAAGGTACCCGACAGATCATGAATTACTTTTTTCGATCAAACATGTAAAGAACATGTAATCAACACAAAGCTGCAACCAACTATACAAACCACTAAATATACAATTCCTATTTGCTTATCAGAAATGGTGTGTATGGGCAGCCTATTCAGACAACTTATGAGCTTATTTGAGTTTGTAAAAACCTTGAATTTGACACCATTGCTTATCCATAAATATACTACTACCTAGTTCCTTAATCTTGATTATCTATAGCTTTGAATCAAATATGTCAAGATAGAATCTATTAAGTTAGTAGTACCTCAAAAAGCCAATAAGCCCCTCCCTCAAATAAGCTTCCCACACAATCCTACTAAATCTCTGTAGCTACTCCTCACTGAGATGCGCCGACGTCTCCAAGGGGCGTAACACAAAACCCAAAATCAAAAGCAAAAGTTAGATTAGAAAACCCTAAAAATAAAACAACACTCAAAATCAACAATTTAGATAGGGTTTGTAAACATACGTAGCTAATTTGATTGAAATCAACACCACCGGCTGCCAATTCGGCCGTGTCACCTTGAATCTCCACAAATGCCTCGAATAAGTCAAATGAAATCATTCTGATAATTTTTTTTTCTTAGTTTGCAGCAGGTTTTTGATTAGATTCAGGTGAGAGAGAGAGAGATCGTTTGATTGTGTGTGTATTTTGTATGTGTTATCTATCTATGTGTTGGATTGAAGAAAACAAAACACGTATGTATGTGTTGGATTGAAGAAAACAAAACTGGTATCCTGATACGTGTCTTATTATCAAATGACAAACATAAACTAACTATAACTATCAGAGAATAGAAAAATAAAATAATGTATAATACAATTGATAATATGGTACTGTTTCTTTTGTGAGGGTGAAGCAAGTCAACATATGTAATGATCTACGTAAAAGATAAGTATTAAATGTTAAAAAGATTCGATATCCATTCCATATTTGTTTACATCACCGACCAAATTCGACATTATAAAATCACACTTTTTTCATTTGAAAACAACTCGCTGGTCAAAACCCTAGCTCTCTCTAGTTTTGGTGAATTAAGTGATGTTATTTTCTTTAGCGAATTATCTTGATTTGAATTGAATTTTCTTTTATTTTCTGTTGCTTATATGTATCATCTTAATTGCTTCATCAGTCTAGCAGCCAAAATTTACGTTATTGTGTTAATGTGAATTTTGTTACTTTGTTGAATAAAATTATTGTATACAAGGCTTGGCCACACCCGTGCGTTGCACCGGGCTTAGTCTGTGAGAAAAATCGGATTGTTACACTCTTGTTACAATTCTTATAGTTTCAACTTCATGTCAATTGTACTAAAGAGAGGAATAAGGCCAATGGTGAAACGACAACGTATTTTAGCCAAAATGTGTATATTAGTAATTAAACTTTTACTTATGTCATGCATTAATTCTTTGTTGTGCATATTTAGCAGCCAAGTCTCAAACTTTCCACTCAGAGTTGCTATTGACCTTGATACGAATGTAGTGTTGTTAGAAGTATACATGCGATACATTGACAACCATATCAACCTTGTAGACATCAGTACGGTTAGGCTTATAGTGTGGTAGGCCATCAAACACAATGTCATTATATGGCCTATCAATAACAGAATGTTTCCAACTGTATATTTGTTCACCCTTATTCATTGAATATCTGAGTGTATACTCACATAGGGATGAATCATCTGCACTTCTCCATGTTGTGGACTGAACTCAAATGCACTTGTCTAACAAATGTGACTTTTCATCTCAAAGTGACATTATAAATTATCTAAGTGTATATGTTATATAAGTCTGTAACAATATATAGACTAAGAAAAATATCAGCATCCATGACTTATAAAATCTCTCTTAAACTTTCGAACGACGCCTCCAATATACATAAAAACCATGAAATTGTGTTGGTCGGGACTCATATTGTAAAATGAAAATGAAACAAAATTGACATTTATGAACGACCCCTCATTATATACCTGAACAAACATGGTAGGAACTTCAAGTTGCAAGAGGGGTGCATCTCGAATGGCTCCTTTTGTGCCCTGCAAAAACGTTACAACAATGTTGTAACCAATCCCATACTAAACGACTGTTCTAATACGAAGTGAATATATAATGAAATATATAGAAACATGTAGGATATTGATCATCAAACCTTTAAAGGGTAGCCTAAACAAACTACAGCAAAAGCCTTGGCACCATCCTCTACATCCACCATACAGCTAACTTTACATGTAATAGTAAAACATAGTGTCATCGTCATAACACACTTAATGATTGAGGGATGTATCATATACAACATTATGTTAGTAAAATAAGTATGTGATATGGAACAATCAGATGCAGATAACCAACTACAACAAATCAAGCTATAGGAAATAATGTTTTAATGTGATGCGTGTTTGGAAAGATCTTATTATTTAAAGAATGAGATTTGAAAGTTAGAACTATTTATCCACTTATTGTGTTTGTTCAGGATTAGAAGATGAAAAAAACAATTTTAAGGAAACAATTTGCGAGTTGCACACTCCAAACTACTTGTGCGATTATTTCAGAAACGTAAACAGTTTTGGAATGAAATCCTAAACACTCCTTTGTTACTGCAACTCCTAAACCAATTATCTAGACTTTATTATTTAACCTCATGTAAATTGTAAAATGACAATCAGCATGCCTGATGTAACATTTACCTTGAACCCATGGATTTTCCAACCAAAATGAGTGGAGGTTGCAGGTACTTGTTAGCAATCTCCTTGACGATACTTGAATGAAACTCAACCAATTTTTCAGCCTTAGGAGGAGGCTTTCTTTCAGAAATGTCTGCAATTAGTCATTATATTTATCAGTAGGTGAAAACATCACATATTTATATAGTGTATTGGATTGAGACTACGTCCTTGTATTTTTTTTACATTAAAATGGCAGTCTATCCCTAGTTTAGGACACTCTTATAAAAAACTGATACCTAATTGAATGAAACATTTATGAACAGAGACTTAGAGTAAAGGTAAGAAAGCACCGGTGTGTTTAACCAAAACCACATCAGCCAAAAAAATTAAGCTTATGGGCTTTCCCAAAATCAAATACGCAAACAAACTAGGAAAACAAAAAGCCACAAAAAAGCATATGTTCAATACAACAAACTTATGTAGGTCACATTGTTTAGTAGCTTCAAGAGTCATGCCAATTAAACTTTTGGGACGGAAAAAGTAGATTGTGCAAAGATATACGTACCCAAAATCCATGATCTTAAAATCACTTTATAAAAGCATATCCAAACACCCTCTAAGCAAAGAATTCCATCAGAAAAAGTGAAAATGATCTTACCTTCCTTTGCGGATGCTTATCATCAATTCTAATGCTAATCCCAGTGTCGAAGATTGTATCTTGTAAAATTTAGACCAAAACACAGCCAATAAAAAGGTAAACAATTTCTAAATAAACCCCAATCACTAACCAAATAACTCTTACTAACACACTATTGACAAACACAAAATGTTATCAATTACTTTTTAGAAATTCAAACCCACGCCAACATAAATCATATTTATAGTCCAAGGTGAACAATTTTCGAAACAAACTTATCATATTTACGTGGTGAAAAAAGAATCACTGTTAAGCAATTCAAATAGACATCCAACAAAGAGAGGAACAATTGCTCACATGTATAGAAACTCATATGGAAATATATTAAAAGTCACATGGAACAATTATCACTTCCGTAATAGTGTAAAGAGTTCCTGGTTTTTGCATCTCTTCAGTAACAAAGAGCCGTCATAGTTCTACCTAAGAAACTAAACCTGTAATTTACATGCGAAATTTTGTTTTCAGTATCATTGTCGTCTAATAATGAACATGATACAAAGATATAACATGATCGCCAAATCATGCCACAGTTTCGGGGTTCAATTTAACCAAAAGGAACTATACCGAAAGCATATAAAGTCTTTCCATTAAAAAATAGTCCTATTGTTGCACTAATATTTCAGACTCATATAGTGTGTAAAAGTACATTGTTTAATCGTATTTAAGGGTACCGAGAGATCAAATTTAAATCATAGGAATGTCAAATATCAACTGTTTGTTACTTACGAATATATTTGTAAGTTCTGCCTTCTTCATAATACTCATCTATTTTCAGTTTGACTGTTTAACCATGTCCCGGAATAACAATTAATCTTTGTCAGCCTAAATGAAGGGGTAAACAACAGTAAACAAATTAATCTCTTAAAGGCCACAAATATAAGCTGAAATATACAATCCAAACACCCACTAAGTATTAAAACATTACATACCTCATTACATACCTTGCGATAATGGAGAAGCATTTCTAAACTGCGAAATCAATCGACATGAGTGGTCATCCCATCGATCCATGTTATCTTGCACTTGTTTAAATTTTTTCTAACATTTCTTCACCAATGCATCCATTATAAACAAATATATGGTAAACCAACTTTCACCGCCCTGCAATTCATCAAATAGCGAAACTTATTCTAATTAGAAATAGCGAAACCCTGAACACTAAAATCAGATAATCATGTATATAAAATAAATACATAACATGTATATAAAATAAATACTTAACCCAAAAAACATAACTCCATAGCCATTTCATCAAACACTTGGTGAGCATAGAATCTCATCATGAATTGATTATGAATATCTATTATAATTTCACAACAAAGCAAAACATAAAAGCAATTCAATCAAAAAATAAGATCATGATATATAAAAACCAATTATCGTAATTACCTCAAGCAAGATATCTGAGACTGGGAAGAATCAAAGCTGCAAAAACAAAGCAAAACATAAAAGCAATTCAATCAAAAAATAAGATCATGATATATAAAAACCACTTATAGTAATTACCTCACGCAAGATAGCTGAGACCGGGAAGAATCAAAGCTGCAAAAACAAAGCAAAACATAAAAGCAATTCAATCAATAATTAAGATCATGATATATAATAACCAATTGTAATTATTACCTCACGCGAGATAATTGAGATTAGAAATAATCAAAGATGCAAATATTGTGTTTTTGTGATGATGATGATGATGATGATGATGACGGTTTAAGGTTCTACTGGATTTAAGAATTGAATGTTATTTAACACCACGGTGTAACTGGCTATAACTCTATCACTTGGTATTCCTTTGAGAATTGAATGTTACTTAGCTAATTGAATGGTAGTTAAGTCCAGGAATGCATCTTTGGTATTCTGGTAATTGACCTCATAATTATAGGGCAAATGGAAAGGGTAATATTGAAGACGAATGGTAAATGCTGTATCATTAAGACAGAAAATTGAATGACTAAAAACTCAGTCTTTTATAATATAAGGATAAGGATTTGGTGCTGCCATAATCTAGTTCTCTGAATATAAATAGGGTGAAAATCATGTATTAGTAGCTAAGTTTGAGTTTTATTTCAATTTACTACCTCAAACTTTATATCAATCATAAAAACATCAAAGTTTCAAAACAGTTTCATTCTTATCTAATTATTATGTTAGAGTGCTTTGAACAAAACACTTCTCAAACTATTTTGTTTAGTCGTGCATTAACAGGTTGTACATAAAGTTGATTGTAATTAGTTAAAGTACAACATGTTAATGCATATGTTAATACTTTAAGCACATCAGTTTTGAAAAATTACACAAGAATAGAACAGTTTTGAAACTTAAATGATTTTTCTTATTAGTTTAAAGTTTGAGGTATCAAATTAGAACACTCGTGAAACTTGGTTACTATTGGTGACATTATGCGTAAAATTCATTATGCATAACCTACTTATACTTTTGATTCATTATGAAAAAGTGTATTATGCATAATGAATCGGGAGGCCATGTATAGTGAGTTTTTCATCACTACAAGAGTACATAATAAAACCGGAGAAAAAGTACGTGAAGTATATATACCCTAATTAAAACTAGTATATAACTAGGTCAGGTTTGTTATAATTGTCTGATTATGCTCATTCGTACAGTAGATAAAATCCTAAATTTAAATTACAGGGTTTTAGCAGTGATGGCAAAGCATCGAAATGACGGATCCAAAACACTCATCAGAAGCCCCGAAGAGAACAAACCTATATCATCTGTAGATGCAGTTTTGTACAATGACACCCTTTTATCTTGATTCATTTGTTCAAAGTTGTTTCCAAACGTTGGTTATCTCTCATAGCGTCCCCTTATTTCACACTTCGCCGGAGCAAAATCCCTAACATTGACCCCCCTTTAGGTCTCTTTCTCCCGCAATCTCAAGGATATAAATTCGCTCCATTGGATATGCGAATTCCTTCCAACGAATCTTGGTTACACCCAACCGTCTTTGATTTTGGCGAAAACACCATGAGATTTAAGATTTTGCAGTCATGCAATGGTTTACTCCTCTGTTGCTGTCTTTTAGCATTGTCTAAAACTTATTATGTGTACAATCCATATCTTAAACTGTCTAAGAAGCTTTTACAACGCCATAGTAATACGGACCGATTTTATTTTTGGCGTGGAATTGGTGGAATGCAAATAGCTTTTGATCCTACCAAATCACCTCATTACAAAGTCGTTCATGCTGATATAGTGGAACATGGTCGTTGGAATTTTCAATTACAAATAAAAACTTATTCTTCAGGGACACGGAATTGGAAACATTTTGGTGTACAATTTCCCTACCAAAGTTTTAAAAATTTTGAAGATGGAATATATTGGAATGGTTCCATTAATTGGCTAAATGATGGTGTGAATATGCAGCGTTTGCATTTCGAGCTAGATACTATAGACAATCAAATTTTAACAGAAATACAACCCCTGAAAACTTGAAAAGGAAGCTGTTTGAGTCTCGTGGTCGTTTACTTTTTGTTGATATGGTCAATACTAATTTTCAAAAGATCAAGATTTTTTAGTTGAATAATTGGAATAATGGATTGTCGCAGAAGTATCTTATTAATGTCAATGGAATAATAAAGCGATGTCCCAACACCTGGAAGATTCCTTTCAATTGGGTTTGTCCTAGTATTCCGAGTAGTGTATTGGGATAAAAAGAAGATGAAGTGTTTCTTGTGATGGAATTAAATGGAAAAGTTGCACAGTACAATATTGTGACAGAGACTATCCGTCAAATCTGTCATTCTAGAGTTAGCCCTTCTAATAGCTTTGTGTTCATTGCATCTTTTGCTCCTGCGTGATTCGTCTTTCTGTTTCAGGTATGGTTTTCCTATCGTATGTTGTTCTGCCACTACACAAGTTATGTTGTCGATCATTACACAGATTCTTTTTTATCCAGTGATACCACTTTCGGGCTATAAAGGTCTTTGGGTTCCATAGACAATGCAGCACACTGACCTATTAAATTTTAAACATTAGTTAGTAGCACAATACTAGGATTTACCAGAAGCATGCTTTTCTGAAGTGGGGTCGTACCCCTTCTTGAATGTATTTTTTTTCTTTTTCTTTTTTGACTGTTTCGCCTACAAATAAAACCTCTGATAATATTAAAGAACAATTATCTATGTATTAGAGGACATATAAAAGTACATCACACTCCTTAAGGAGTAAATCTGAGTAGCTAAGATAAAGAGAAAAACTATGAATCTTGAAGCACCTAGAAGTTATTAGCATTTTGTTATGCTTTATGTTATATTGAACAATGTTTGTATAAATATGCATATTAGTTATGAACTTACTGGATACTAAGCTTCTTGATTAACATCTATTTCATGTCATGACACAAAGGTATATGCAGCAGATTTTTTAGTGTGTGATGATTGTTATGAAGAAAAGAAACGTTTATGAGAAGTTGTCTTTGAATTTGAATTCTGATATTTTACTAGTTATTTGTTCTTTGGTTAGTTTTCCATTTGACTTATATCAACGTTATTTTATTAGCTAAATTGTTCTTATGGTTTAATTGGATTCAAGGCTGTCAAGATCGCGATCTCACCTGAGATCTTTTTTGTCTTTGCAAGATCGAGATCATAAGATCCTACTAATTTGTCATGTTTTATAAAACAAAGATAATCGAGTCAAACTGTTTTCATTTCTGCACAACTTCAAAGATAAATTCATATAATATCCTCTTAAGTATGTACTTGTCAAAGATCAAATTTAAAACATCAAAGTAAAAGTAAAAGTAAAACACAAATTTTCGGGTTATTTTAATTTCGGCTTATATTTCACAAGCTTCAATTTTCCCGCTTAATTTGAGACTTGTGGGCTTATATAAGTTTAGTATGATATGATCAACTAATATAAACCTATAAGTCTCAAAATAAGCTAGAAAACTAGGGCTTCTGAGATATAAGCCGAAATCAAATAAGCTCATAAGCCCACATATAAGCAGAACTACAACTTAGTATAGACTATTAATCAGGTTAGATAAATGAAACATCACATGGTTAAATATTAGACAATGTAATTCTAGTTTGTTTTTTGGCCCTAAACAACAGTGTGATCGACTTTAAGATAGAAAAAATGACTAAAAACAGAATTAGGTGAACTCGGATCGCGTGACGATCTTAAGAGTTTACGTGCGATCCCACGATCTTACATACGATCCCACCCCAGATGCGATCCTATGCCGATCTTAGCTAGTAAACTGTTAGATATTAGAAAAAGACTCGGTCACCCCGTGTATTTTACTATTTATTATAGCTCGTAGTTTAATAGTTAATCGTATGATTTTTGGTTTTGAACCGGGTACTAATACCCTGTATTTGTAAGAACTATATATATACCTCTTCCAACTTTGGAAGAGGTAGCTAGTCATTATTCATTTTCTTATTTTACACATATTTCTCTCACTAGAAAATATCCTCTCATGTGTTTCTCTCTCTAGAAACTAGCCAAGTCCAAGAATCATCACCATGTTATGATTTATGATATACCACAATTGGTATCAGAGCTCATGGGATGATTAGATCGTGTGTATGTGCGATTTCTTGATTGTTTTAGATCAATAAGTGTACTTTTGAAGGTTAGTAGCTCGTTTTTGATTTTCTCTGGATTTTGATGTTTGTTATGTTAAAGTTTGGGTGTTACTAGTTGCTATAGCCTTGTAGTACTGAGTTGTGCAAAAGAAATCAAGAGAAATCGTTCAAAAGGGTGTTTTATAGGTGTTTTTAAGTGATAAAGTTCGTTGTTCTTCGTGGAGAGTTGGCAGATATTCTTCGTGGCGGTTTGGTTAAAAGGAATATTTTAAATAGTAGGTGGCCAACTGTCTGACACACACGGCGGTTTGCTATAGTGGCGAGTTGCTTAAATTGGAGGCGAGTTGCTCAAATTTTACGCGGCGAGTTGCTTTATTAATAGGCAGCGGTTTGAACAGGTTGCAGCGGTTTGAATATTTTAATAGCAATTCTCTTAACAAAATGTTGGCGGGTTGCTTAAAATTGTTGACTGTGGTTTGCTATTTACCTTTGACGGCGAGTTGCCTATTTTAAACAACGGCGGTTTGTTCTTATTCTTCGAGGCGAGTTGCTCTAATACTTCGCGGCGAGTTGATAACCTCTGGCGACGAGTTGAGCTACTGTCTTTGACATTTGGAATATTTCAAACTTGGAACTTGGGAACAATCTAAACGGAAACAAATACATTAACTATACCACTGTAACGTTAACACTTCACTAATCATTGATCGATCTAAAACTATCATTCATAATTAAAACAAGATGTCTAACATAGTCGAATGATATCCAGATATAGTCGGTTCTGATACACGCCACCGTTGCTTGATAGAACAGATCTTTGAATTGGCAACAACGTATTCGTCTGTATTGTCTGGAATGGAGAATGTAGAGAACACATTTTGAATCGATTACTGAGAAGTCTATTCAAAGGAACGTTCATACAAACTCCTGCTGAAGAAACTGAGGGTGCACTTCAACTAGGTCCGGAACGTGCTAGAGTCTTTATAGACCTTTCTGCTGAAGAAAAGGAAAGGTATAAAGCTGACATTCGTGCAACGAATATCCTACTTCAAGGTATACCAAAAGACATCTACACACTCATCATACCACTTTTAATACTGAGCCAAGACAAGCTTGGTTTGGAATAAGTGAAAAGTCGGGAACGATGAATTTATCCTTTTTGGGGCATTCTCGGATCGAAATGCATCTTGTTCTATGATCCCTAAAAGTTATAAAATAACGAAAGTCAAACGTTCTAGTTAGTTGATTAATATGAAAACTACAAAAAAATGAGAAAAATGAAAAATACAAAAATATATGTAGGAATAAGTGTATATATAAAAAAATGGTAAAAACGGGGCTTTTCGAAACTTATGAGTCTTTAAATTCCTTGACAAACACTTAGCTACTTTTCGAGGTTATTAGTCAAGGGGGATCGAGATTCTTAGTTTTCTAAGTGCTTACTTCATAGCATTGCGTGAGGACACGGCAACGTCTTAGTATGGGGGATTTTGGTATGTGCTTAATTATACATACCTTTCGCCATTAAAATCGGACTTAAATGACCAAAAACGTACCAAAAATACATTGTATTTGTATGTTTTCACTTATTTTGTGCAGGAAACGGATATCCGACAAAAGGACGAAAAATCAAGCAAAAACAGACAAAACCAAGCACGGAATGGAAAAGCATGGAAAAGACAAAGTCAAATCGAAGCCAAGTCAACAAAAGTCAAAGCCAAAGTCAACCCCGGGGTGTGTCAGTGGAGAAAACAGCAAAAACCGATCTCAGAAGCCAAAACTGCCAAAAGTGGGCCCACCTGTACCCACCTAGTGGGCCCAGGTGAACCCACTTTCATCACAAAACCCTAAAACCCTAAATAAAACTTTGAGGGGGCAAATCTGCCAATCCCTCATAGTTTTAAGCTCAAAGGACCACACATAATATACCTCAATAAACTTTGGGGGGCATTCCTGCCAATCCCCAAAGTTATAACATCACAAGGACCATGAGTGTAACAACTTATATAACCTTCAAGGATCAAATCTGTCAAGTCCAAAGTTTATTACACCACAAGGACTTGTGGTGTAATAACACAATACACTTTGGGGGACTAAAGTTGCCAAGTCCCCAAAGTTTAAACCTGTTATTGTCACTGTTTATCTCCTTCAACCTTTTCCCACCAAAACCCAACCCCCATCTTCCTGTCACTCTCACACCTCGTTTCCTGTTCCCTAGCATCCAAAACCATCACCACTAGCAAACCCCACCCCCACATGGTCAAAGCCAAGCTGGCAATCCCACAACACCTTATTGGCTGAAAATGATAAAGGGATAAGATTTCAAGGCTTGGGGACAAAGGAAAAAGGATGGCTGAGATGACTCATGATTTTCTACTCACACATGAAGCACAAGGCCTCATTTGTCTCTACAAAGAAACACAAAAGGAAGAAGACAAAACAAAAATGAAGATAAGTTCTTAGTCGTTTTCTATATAATAGCTCTTTGTAAGCCCTTGGAGCCAGGGAGTATCAGTTAGTATCTATCTTAGTTTTAACCTAGTTTTAAAAGTTGTATTTCATTTTTCTTTAAGTATTGTAATCCTTTTTTATGAAATATTAAGCATTTGGTTCATATTCTGTTTTCAAGTATCAAGATTTATTCCAAGTTTTTAAAAGCTCACATTAGCTAATTTAAGTCTTCATAAGCCATTTTATATCATGTTCTTATAAAATTAACTTAGATATAAATAGCTAAGAAAACACACACAAAAATCTCACCCCTTAAACACCTCAGCAATTTTTTGGAAGATAAGCAAAAAGTGGAAGTGCTTATAGACCATACCATCTTGTTTTATACAAGCTGGAGCTTGTAGACTTTTTTTATCTAACCCTGTTTAGAGCAAGGGATATGTAAGTTCTCTTTTTAACACTTTTTTTGTTACTGTAGCTAGCTTAATTTGTGCTTATTTATCTGCTTATCCTGCTTATTTTATCTTGTTATTGCTATTTAAAGTTTAAAAAGTATGGTCTTAGTTTAATTACTTCATTTTATTTGTTATCTTAAAAAAACTGTCAAGAAAAAGTAAAATTTAGCATAGCTTAAATCTTGTTGAACTTGTTGATTTAACAGTTAAAACTTGATCATTAGGGTTAATATTAGTTGACAATTATCTGGGAGTCAAGGTTTTAGCTTTTAATCTCATCTTTCTAGCTTAAAATTTTGTTTATAATACATTAAGGGGGTGTTTGGGTTAAGCTCAAAATGGGTCAAAATGGTTAGGTAAATGGGTTGTGGTCTATTAGTTAGTTTTAACTAGCTAAAATTAGTATTAGTTAACTGTTTTATTAAGTGGTCAAGTGTTAAAATCCATCTGTGTGGTATTTTGTGCTTATGGCTTAAATCTGAAGAGAAATCTGTTTCACTAAAGCTATTTGATTAAGCTCTTAGAAAATCTGCTTAACTTGTCTTTGTTTGTACTTGGTTTTAAGAGTAAAAGAGTAGTCAAGTTGATTTTTAACTTACCTAGTGTCCTTTTAGAATCTATCTGAAATTTTCATTTAGTTACTAAGTAAAAATTGCCAAATTTCAGATTAAGTTTTCAGTTAGTCAAATAGTAATTTAGCTTCTAATTTTTGTGCACAAGCTCATTAGGAGCTTGTGTTAATCTGGTTGTAACTGATTTTTACTTTGGAGCTTATTTGGTGGCTTAATTATAAGCCTGCATTTTGCCCCTAGGAAACTTAAAAGCTCCCCTGGTGCAGAACAGCTTGTTTATCAGCAGTTTTTTTAGCTTAATTCTAAGATATTCCCTAGTGTTTCCTTGCTTTTGTAAGAAGCCCATAAGCTCTTCTACAATCCCCATAAGCCACAAGCCTTAAGTCACACTCTTGGTTGCTTATTTCCAAGCCTCAAGTAGCCATTTTGTTTGTTTGGCCTGCAAAAGTGGACCATTGCTTAATTGGCTTATTGGTGATATTCAGTTGCATTTCTTGTTTGTTACTTATTTCAAAGTGCTCATTAGGTGTAACTCAATCACTTAGTTGCTTGTTCTTTATTTCCTTTTGCTAATTTAAGCTAGCAGCATCAAGGTTTAATCTAGCACTTCTAGCTCAATAGTTAGCACTGTTGAGCTTATTTGAGCTTATCAGTTGCTTTTCTTAGCTCAAAGCTGTTCCTAATTGATCATTGTGCTTGTGCATTGTTCTGAGTCTGCTTATTTGCATCCTGCATTTGCTTATCTGTAGCATATAAGCCAAAAAGATTAAGCATTTTATGCCTTTTGTCTCTTTAAGCAATCTGTCACTTTTTCAACCCATTCTTTTTGGCTTATTTGATTTCCAAACTCTTTGTTTTTTTGCATTTTTAGAAAGCCCATAAGCTAGTGTATAAGCCCCCACAGTCTTAAGCCCTTAGGACTCATTTTGAGTGCTTAAAAATAAGCACAAAACTTGTCCTAAGGGGCTGTTTGCCTGCAAGTTCAGGTTTAGAGCTTATTTTAGTTTCTTGGCTTTTCTGTCTACTTAGTTTAGCTTAATTTTGTTCTTATTAGCTTATTAGGTTTAGTTAACTAGCTTTTTGTGCTTATTTACTCTTTTTCATTTGCTTAGTTTGCCATTAAGTAGTTAAGTAGTTAGCATTAAGGTCTTAGTATAAAAAAAGTTATTCTGCCATCTTTCGTGCTCATTTTCAGCTTATTTCTTGCTTTTCAAAACTAGTTGTAGTTACATAAAATGCTTATTTACATGTGCTTAATAAGTTTATAAAATTTTTTTTTTTACTGTAGCATAGCTACAAGTAGGACTCGAACCCCTCACCTCTCTCGTCCAACACTTTTAACAACACCTCTACCGCTGTGCTACATTAGCTCATCCGGTAGAGGTTTGTTAAATTTAATACTTAAGCCCATTTTGCCCATTTGCTCTTCAGCCCCCATTTAGCTTATTAATAAGCTGTTTTTCAAGTTTTATATTTTTCTTAGGATTCTTGTAGTATAACTTATTTTCCCTAAATTTTTCATAATTTTTCATACTCGTTTACTATTTTTAATAATTTATTTTTATTAAAACTGTTTTTTAATTATAATAAATTAAATAAAAATCAAAAAAATATTTTTCTTTTTTAGAAAATTTTCTTTTATCAGTTTTCACTTAGGAAAAATAGAAAATCTTTCGTAGGGTCGTTTTTGCAAAATCTTACTTTTTAAAGAACGGGATTTAGCCCCGTTTTTGTTTTTTTCATTTTAAAGCTCGTTTTAACTCCGTTTTCGGTCTAGTCTTTTTCATTCTTCATTATTAGTCACCTAAAGTAGATTAGAAGTAAAAATTTCTTTGTAGGGTTAATTTTTAAGATTTTAGGTTTTTGACCCCTTGTTCGGGATTCCTGCTCTCGTTTTTCAGTTTAATTTCGTAATTTTTAGGTTTTTCCCAATCGTTTTTGCTTATTATTGATTAATTTAGCTTTCTAAACTCCCAAATCATTAATCTCATTCAAACTCCAATTTTCCGACTGTATCGATTTTCAAGCACAGCCTCGTTGGGGATAAACGACCCGGGAATATTCTATACTACTTCTCGGTTTCATTGATTATTTTTAGATTATACTTATTATATATATTTTATTATATATTATATATATAAAAGGTCTAGTTTAAAGATTGTCAATTATCGATCTCACGAGCCTTTGTAATAGTTAGACAATTTTATGTAATTGTAAGGAACCTAATCGGGCCGGCTTATAGAAAGCCTAAGGAAAGCCCGGTTAGCCCACACCCTTGTAACTATATAAACCCTTTCCACACATGGAGAGGGTGTTGGTTGAATCATTTTACATACACTCTTTAGTGTATTTTCTCCCATCCATCTCTCTCTCTAACTTTCTCTCTCTAGTTCATATTTGTGTCTCTCTCTAACTTTCTCTCTCTAGTTCATATTTGTGTGAAA
>BQNB010004859.1:31149-105339 GCA_026074375.1 Tanacetum coccineum
TATATATATATAGTATTGAGTAAGTTAATTTGAAATTTTTTGAATTTTTTGAAAAATTCTAGAAAATTCATACTCAAACACTATTTATACTTCCCTATTATTATAAGTCTATACTACATATTGACATTATTCACAAGATAAGATTTTGAGATTGGACCTGACGATTAAACGGTACACGTCATCAGTTTGTTGTCCATCTCGAGTTCTCGAGCACAACTAATCGCTCCAGATTTCTGATGATTCGCCTTTCACGCATCTGCTTATCAATCAAATGCTCTGATCTCTTTTTGTCTATGGCCGTCCACTTTCTCCTTGACATCTCCTTGTTGTATCCTAAACGCAAAATCAAGTATTTTGTAATGAAGCCCATCCCGAACTTTCTTGTGTGTCCCGTCCGAGAACTTGTACACCTCATCGGCCCGCATCACTCGTTTCTGTTTGGTCAAGTCTTCATAGATTACCCCTGGTGGTTTGTATGATGGAGTGTAGCGTTCTTTGAATTTGATTTCAGGAAAGGTCTGTTGAGGTGCACTGATGTTAAGTTTCTTCTGGTAACTCTCTACACTGAGTTGAAGGTCCTTGACTCGACGTTTGATGACGAGACTTCTTGTGAACATATGAAGAGCCACAATAAAATCAACAATGTCACTGTCGTTGAGATGGAATAACTTGTGTTGAACAGCAAGAATCAACATGTCTTCAATGTCATTCAAGTGTAGATCCATGAAGTCATCTTCTTTAAACTTGTATACCTGTCGATCAGCTCTTTTCACCACAACTTCTTCCAAGTGACCATATCCATGCAGTTTCTTGACACTAACACTATACACACCAAGAATTTTCTGAGTGAAATATACATTTTGCTTAGAAAATTTATTCATCTGAGATTTGTACCAAAGCTTACGCCTTTCGCCCTAATGCTTGATCCCCTTTGTAGCGTCTTTGTCATACGCATATTTGATGGTACTCCAAAGCGTAGGGACCATGTATTCAATACCTATAATCTCATACTGAGCTTCTTTTATCTTTATGATTGACGTAGTGTACGTTCTCTCCGGATCAGAAGATTTCAGATACTCTAGATCATTGTTGAAGAAGTAATCAACAACAACGGTTAGATGGCCTGGGTGACCTTGCAAAGGAAGAGGTTTAGACAGGTCAAAGGGGTAACGATCTCCTTCAAGATTATTCTAATCAAGTGTCTGTCAATGCATTGAAACACTCTTGAAAGTTGTACTTAAGTTTGATGCTGCTAGTGCATGTGCCTTTCAGCAAATTATAGGCACGTCCTAACAAGAGATCTAGAGTAAGATTGTCAATCTTGAGTCGATTCAAAAAAATACTTGGAGAAGTCAACAGGTGTGGCCATGAGATCGTTAAATGTGAGAGGATCCTTTGTAGCAGAGACCATTTGGTTGAACCAAGGCTGTTCAGGCTGACCAAGTATAACTTGACGTTTGTTTCATTCCAGATCAGGAGTAGGAGGCCTTGGAGGTTGCTTGAACCATTCTGGGTTAGGAGTCTTGGCTGTCTTAGGTTCAGAAGTATCTTATGGTTGATCATCATCACGAACCACATCTTCACCCACACCATCCATTACTACCTCAGTAATAGGTTCTTCAACCGGTTCCTTTGCAGAAGCAGACTTACCAGTTTTAGAGCCTTTTGATGGAGCTTTACCTTTAGGGGTTTCCTTGGTAGAGGATGGTTTCTTTGAAGACTCTAACTCTTTAGTTCTTATCCTCTTTGTCTTTTTACCCTGGTTTGGTCCAGCTGGAGGGTCTTCATTATCATCATCATCATCATCATTGTGCTTTCTTTTATGGTAGTTGACTATGTCAGCAACTCACTTATCCATGGCATTTTCATCCTCTATCAAAGCTTCCATGAGAGCATGGTACAATCTCTGATTACCAGGATTTCTATTGAAAGACTTGTTTTCATGCATGGTCTGGTAGAGAGCGTTTTTCTGATCATACTTTTTGAGAGTTTCCTTGTTTGTAGACTTGATAGTATACTTTGGTATCTTTTGTTTATCAGCTTTTTCTTTTTTAATCTTGAGAATCTCTGAAGCACTTTTCTCAGTTGAAGTCTAGATCTTACTTGACTCGGGAGCTGGCTTCACAGAGTATTTCTGAATAAGGTTTGCAATGTGTCTTTGTAGAACCTTTTGAAGATCATCACCGATTTTAGATCCAAGATATTGTTCAAAAACCGTTAGAACTTGTGACTTGAGAGTAGCAAGAGCTCTAGCAAAGTAATATATTTTCTTAAGCTCGAACACATCCTTTTCTAATTTTGTAACTCTTAGTTGAACAACAAAGAGTGCATCGGATTTAGGAATAGCAGTGGTGATGGTTGGAGCATCGGCTGTGATTGGTGTTGTAGGGATTGGTGCTGTTGTTTGTTGTAGAGGTACAAGTGGTATGATGGAGACAGATGGAGAAGTAGAGTTTTTATAGGTGCTGCTGAAGGAGTTTCTTGTTCTGGTGTAAGGACTGAGGGCTCAGAAATCACAGACACGGGTACTTTAAGCAAGGATAAACACTAGATATGTGGAACTTAAGATTGAATCTTAATTTCCAATAACGAGCTGATCTCTACATCTATAGTATCCTTAACAGTACCAGTTAAAGAAGTATCAGAAGAAAGTTTAAGAAATTGATCACCAAAACCTGAAGATACAGATAAGCTGGAGCTCGTTGGAGGGAGTTCAGCTTTCTTGGAATCATCCTTTGCTTCGCCAGTCTTTTCAACATCTACTTTGGCCACATTAGATATTTTTGCATCACCTTTTCTAGAATCTTCAACTTCAGCATTGGTCATCTCTTCATCCTCATCGTCATTTACTTGTTCTTTACCTTGTAAGACCTCATCATCAGTTTTAGCTAAGCTTGAGCCGTAATTAGAATTTTTATCCATCTACGTGTCCCATGTAGTTAAATATTCCCATTATATACCCCGTAAATTCCAATTTCTATTTTAATCCATACATTATTTATTTAATTTGCTTTGGAGTAAAAAATATTTTTTGATTAACCGAATAGGTTGTCTTGCGTTCGTAATAAAACATTTAGTAAAAGTGAACCCGGCTTCAGGCTAAATATTAGTCTACGCACTCTACATAATTTATTATTTCAGAAAAGGATCCCGAATGATGTAGAACTATTTTTATTTTATTCGTTTTTACTTCTTGGTTCCGCCTTAACTCTTGCTATATTTTACTTTGATACCTGTTAGCCCTAAAACTACCCACTTATTCTAAATTTATACTCTAAATGTCAAATAATATCAATTAATAAATCAAGTTTGAAAATTCATCGCCTTATATCTTGAGGTGGCCGAATATTGTAAGTGTCATGGGACACTTGTCCCACCTCATTTGCATACATAGTTCTTAACATACACTCTTCTTTTATTTCTCATGGTATTCGTGTAAAAAAAATCATATCTTTCTCTCTTGACTCTTAATTCTGCCGTCCTATTTCACAAACCAAAAGCACCATATCATTTCAAAATCAAAGTTAAGAAATCATCAAATATCTAAGGTTATCAAAGCTAAATAAGTACTTAGTGTTTAATCTCTTCAAGCACCATCATAAATCATCATTTTCTTGAGATTAAGGGTTGAGATAAAAGGTTCTCTTGCAAGTTTAGTTGGGGTCATAAAGATTATTTAGGTTGAAGAAAAATCTAGTTGAGTTGTTGGGTTGATTTCTAATTGTAATCATTCTCATTTTTGATCCATTGTAAGAGTTGTTCATTTTAATTTCTTCTAAAATATCTTTGTATAAATTTGATACGTTTTCTGTATTTATAATGTATTTTTATACTTTTTTAAGTATTTGTAAAAAGTATGGCATTGTACACAAATAATTTGAACTAGAAAAACTTGTTGGATTTGGTTTTGCAAAGTAGTTTTTAGGACTGTTTTAGGTCAGCAATTGGTTGGACATATTACAAATTATTTTTGGCTTGTGGACTCCTGGACAAACCAATAGGGAGATAGATAAGGGTGTAAGGTACATGTGGTGAATTGGATAGAGCCGTATCTCCTCCGGATGAGTGAGATATGACCGATTTACTAAAAATAGGCAAATCTGGACCACTGTTAGGAAAATGAGTATAAGTCTATATTTTTACACTAACTTGTTGGATTAAAATGTTGATTTTTGTAAAGGACTCATAGAACTAACTCCTCCAAGTTGCCTCACATTAATATCTACCATAGATTGAGAATTATGTCCGTTTCCGTGGAGGGTTAAAAATCTAAAAATAAACTGTTTTGGGTGACCAGGGGTAAGATAGTCTTTTCACATGGTTCTGAGACACTTGTTAACATGAGGCCTACATTTTTAAAAAATATACTCAAAATTCTTTCAGGGGGTGAAAGCCTTGTATTTTATCACTTACGGATTAGAAGTTAGAGGTCCGGGAATTTGGGTCAATTTCAGAATTTAGAAATTTACGTGTTGACTTGAAATTGAAAGCGTATAGGTTAACTTTGATAAAATAGGAGTTAAGGGGTAAAACTAAACACGTGTCTTGATACATATAATTTCATGTTAGTCGATGAGTTTTGGGTAAAAATTACTTAGAAAATCCGAGTGCAATGTCATACTTATTTTGGACACACACCTCATGAACACTTATATTATTTTTACGTATTGATTTATATTTTATCGTTCTAAGTCGCGCCACATCGTTTAGGTGGTACTTAGAGGTTTTCGCATAACCGTCGCTCCACTTGCTTTCTGATCCCATCTTGCTTTTGGTGAGTTCATAGCCCCACATTTTCTCTTTTAATGGTTTTCACAAACTGTTTTCGGGGTGAGATTACATGCTCGTTTTACCAAGTAAACTCATTGATTTCTACTACATAAGCGTTACATGACTATTTTTGTTAGATATGAGTAAAAGACTCGGTCACCCCGTATATTTATTGTTTATAATAGTTCGTAGTTTAATAGTTAATCGTATGTCTTTCGGTTTTAAGCCGGGTACTAATACCCGGTATTTTGTAAAAACTATATAAGCCTCTTCCAACTTTGGAAGAGGCAAGCTAGTCAATAATCATTTCACTTTAAACACATACTCTCTCTCTCTCTCTAAAACATCTCTCTATGTGTTTCTCTCTCTAGAAACTAGCCCAATCACAAGAATCATCATCCGTGTTATGAATTAAACGATCCTACAATTGGTATCAGAGCCTAAGTGGATTCGTGGTTGATTCTTATGGTTATATAAGCTCTAATTCGTCCTTATTTTGGCTTAGAAAAGCCCACGGCTCAAAAGGCAATTCGGGCTTAATTTGTTGGTTAATCTTGGTGTTTCTCTTGCTCTTCATGTTAAACAAGATGTATTGTTGCCATAACAAGTGATTTACAAGCTCCTAGCTCGATTATAAAGCTTAAAAGATTCGAATTTATTTTGTGTTCTTCGTGGAGAGTTGCTTCATATTGGAAGATTCACAAAGATATACGAGTTAAGGTGCGTTTAATCGCCATATACACATTTAATATTGTATGTTGTAGCTTAGTTTTGTGGCTAGAAAGATCATATGGCTTGATTTTGCTTAATTCGTCTAAGTGTTCTTCGTGGAGGTTTGCTTATTTTATTATTGTTCTTCACGGCGAGTTGACAAGTAAAGGGACAAGATCCATGTTTTAAAGAAAAAGGTACACAACGAGTTGACTGGTCAAAGGAGAGTTGTCATATATTATTTTAATATTACACGACGGTTTGCCGATTTAGGTGGCGAGTTGCTCTTTATTGTGGCGGTTTGACAGGTTGTTGTGGCGATTTGAATATTATATTGAGCAAATACAAACCTTACTCTGCCTAAATTTAAAACTCACGGCGAGTTGCCAAACATAGAGGCGGTTTGAGATAATTCTTGGCCGCGAGTTGATCAACCTAGGCGGCGAGTTGAGATTTACACGGCGAGTTACTTTTTAAATTAGACGGCGAGTTGCTAGACACGGCGGTTTGAGTGGAAAGAATTAAGCAGCGGTTTGCTTAATATTTTATTGCCGGCGGTTTGTTCAAAAACAATAGCCAGCGGTTTGATTATTTTAAAGCCGGCGAGTTACTAAGTTAAGCGGCGGTTTGCTTGATTGAGGTGGCAGCGGTTTGATTAAAATATAGGAGGCGGTTTGATTAAAAAAAAGTATCCAGACGACACCCCTTTTAGCGACACTTTTTGGCGGAAAAATTAAGTAATTTGTAATCTTTTTTCTATAGCCTTTTTAACTTATTTTTACATCAAATTCAAATTTTGGTAATAGGGTAAAAAAAATCGGTCGACACCTTTTTAGCGACACTTTTTGGCGGGAAAAATTAAGTAAAATATAATTTTTTTTCTTTAGCCTTTTTAGCTTATTTTTACACCAAATTTAGATTTTGGTAATAGGGTAAAATTTATTTTTTTCATAATCCAACTGCGCCAAATTTCAAACAAATCAACAAACCAAATATCACAACCAATTATTCATTTACGGTTTTTCTATTGATTTTGTAAAATCCCGGTAAACTTCTTATCGGTTTAAATCTTAGACTTGTAAAATCCCGTGAACGTTAATTGCATTCATAACCAATACATCAAGATGTCTAATATGTCAGAAGATATTTGGTATGCCGGTTCCGATACACGCCCACCAATGCTTGACAGAACAGACTTTGAATCTTGGCAACAACGCATTCGTCTGTATTGTCTGGGAAAAGATAATGGAGAGAACATTATGAAATCGATTACTGAAGGTCCATTTCAAATGGGAACGTTCATACAAACTCCTGCTGAAGATGCTGAAGAAACTGAGGGTGCACTTCAACTAGGTCCAGAACGTGCTAGAGTCTTTACAGACCTTTCTGCTGAAGAAAAGGAAAGGTATAAAGCTGACATTCGTGCTACGAATATCTTACTTCAAGGTATACCAAAAGACATCTACACACTCATCAACCACTTTACTGACGCCAAAGACATTTGGGACAATATGAAGATGATTCTGGAAGGTTCTGAATTGACAAAGGATGACCGAGAATCTCAATTATACGTTGAATTTGAACACTTCTGTCAAATCAAAGGAGAAACCATTCATGTTTAGTATGTTAGGTTTACAAAGATTATTAACGACAGGAGAAACATTAAGATGACCATGCCCAGAATCCAGCTTAACTCTAAGTTTGTGAACACCATGTTACTTGAATGGAGTAGATTTATTACTAAAGTCAAACTAAATAGAGGTATGCCTACTTGAAGCAGCATGAGGTTCATGCTAATGAGAACAGAATAATGATGGAGAGGTTCAATCAACCGACGAATGACCCTTTGGCACTAGTGTCTAATGCATCAAATCAGAAGTATCCAACACAATCATCTAAGTCTCCACAATCCTCAAATCAACCATCAATTGCTGATAACTTTCAACTGGACACAGGAAGCACGTCAACTGATAACTTGATCGAAAGCCTAACCAACACACTTGCCCTCCTCAACCAATCATTCAAATCACATCTTCCTCAAATGAACAATCAACTCAGAACTTCCTCAAACGCAAGGAACAATGCTACGGTTCAAGACGGTAGAGTTGTGGTTCAAGATGTCCAAAGAAGATACAATGTGAATAATCAAGGAAGACCATTTCAGAGGAACAATGCAAGAGGAAATGTTGTAGCTGGGAATGCTGGAGGTCAGAACAGAGGTGGCAATGTGAATCCTGGTCAAGCTAAACCCATTAAGTGCTACAACTATAATGGACTTGGGCACATAGCACGAGAATGTCCTCGACCAAAGCGACTTCAGGATTCAGACTACTTCAAGGACAAGATGCTACTTATGCAAGCCCAGGAGAATGGTGCAGTACTGGATGAAGAACAGTTGTTGTTTCTTGCAGGAGAACAGGTCACCAACTTTGATGATGATGTGGATGATCCGAACGAGAAAGATTTGGCACTCAATGTGGATCATATCTTTGAAGCTGTGCATTCAACTCTGATGTTGATGAGGCTCTTAATATACAGACCATGTTCATGGTAAATCTTTCATCTGAAGATCCAATCTACGATGAAGCCGGGCCATCATATGACTCGAATACTCCGTTTGAGGTACAAGATCATGATACCTTTGTAGATCATATGGATGAGTATCATGAAGTACACGAGATGCAAAACGATGTACAACACAACTACGTTGTTGACTCTGATGCTGAATATACGAGTGATAGTAATATTATTCCGTATAATCAGTATATGGAGGACAACGAAGAGCATGTTGTACAAAGTAATGTATCTTCTGTTCGAAATGATGCATTGATGTCGATTATAGATGATATGCATGAACAGGGTGTCCAAAGTATGTCAGCAAATAAGCAGGTTAAAGTAGTTAATGACACATTGACTTCTGAACTTGCGAGATATAAGGAACTGGTCGGGGTGTATGAAAAACGGACAAAGTTTGAATTAACTGAAAGAGAACAAAAGATTGATGAACAAATGAGAATAATTATCTCTGACCGAAATAGAAAGGAAACTTCTTTAAAATCGGAACTTCATACTGTACAAATGCAACTTCGTTCTACCGTTGACCATAACAAGTCAATGAAGGAAGAAGTGACAACCTTGAAAAAGGATTTTAAACAAAAAGAAGATAAATACATTGAAGAGTTTTTAGACATCAAAAAGCTAAAAGAAAAGGTTGAAGATAGATTATTCAAACAAGATCAGTCTGTTCAAACGGTGCACATGTTATGTAAACCAAAACCGTTTTATGATGAAAAGAAAAAGGTAGCAATAGGCTACAAAAACCCCTTATGTCTCACACGTGCAAAGCAAGTTCAATCTGCCCTCTATAATGGTACTGAAATAGTCATGACCAATCATAAACCTGCTGTTGTGCATGACTCGGAGGAAACTCTTGAGATAGCTGAGTTGACTAGGAAAAGAATGTATGAGAAAATGAAAAGCCCTCAGTGTATTCAAAATAAAGTTAAGTTTGCACCCCCAGATTACTCAAAAGAGAACTATCTTGCAATCTTCGCACCTCAGAGAGATTTGACCCCTGAGCAGATATTTTGGGCCAAAGATGAAAATGACAGGAAAAAGGTTGAAGCCTCAGTTCTTAAACCACTTTCAACACCGACTGTGTATCCACCCAATACACCTGTCAAGCTTGTCCCCAGGGTTCTCCCAACAAAAAGTCAAGTGAAAATTAATCTTTATACACTCACACAACTTTTTACGGAATTTGACAAAACATGTAAAAAGAGAATCACACCAACAGGTCTCACAGAAGGGGAAAGAGGTTTTGAACAAACAAAAAGATGTTACCTCACTGAAGTCATACCATTTTTCAAAACTCTTAAACAACACTTTGAAGGAGTTCAAAAGGCTCTCTTTAAAGAAGTTAAAGGAATGGAAGAAATTTTTGATCAAATGTCAGCAGAGGTGGACCAGAATACTGTGGACAAGCAATGTGCTGAAATTGAAAGGAAAAACCTTCTCATTGCAAATGAGAATCTAATTGCTAATTGTTTGTCGAATCAATTGATGTTTGCTGTTGAACAATCACGTTGTCTAGATCTTGAAGCTGAGATATCTAAATTACAAAATGAGAATCAAAAGGATGTTAATGATGAAATGATAAGAGGTTTTAACAAACTTGAGGTGGAATACCTGAATTTGCAATTGAAATATCAACACCTTCAAGAAAACTTTCGAAATAACAAATCACAAACTTCTCAGGATGTTCCTGAATTTGACTCATTTTTCAGAATTAAAATTCTAGAAACACAGCTTCAAGAAAAGGACAACGCAATTAGAAACTTGAAAGCTCAAGTCTCTAAAATGAATGACAGAAGTTGTGAAACTTATAATGCTAAAGATGTCACTGCTCTTATTGAACAAAATGAATGTGTTAGAGTAGAACTAGAAAAGGTCAAACAACATTACAAGGAATTGTATGACTCCATTAAGATTACGCGTGTTCACACTAGAGAAAAGACATCTACCATGTTAAATGAAATTGAGAGTCTAAAGGCTCAGTTGAAAAGCAAAGTGTCTTGTGTCACTAGTGACTCTGTCAAACCAAAAGTTCTTGCGCCTGGCATGTATGCCATTGATGTTAAACCCATCCCTCATCCCCTTAAGAACAATAGGAGTGCTCATTTAAACTATATCAACCATCTTAAGGAGAGTGTAGAAACAGTTAGGGAGATTGTAGAGGAAGCTAGAGTAGTTAAACCACTGGATAATGCACTTAACTATGCTTGTCAATACACTAAGCTATCTCAGGAATTGTTAGAATATGTGATTGGCACTTGCCCAAAAAGTTTCAATGAAAGAGATAACAAGGCTCCCTCTACCCCTGTAACTAGGAAAAAGCAAGTTACTTTTAATGATAAACCAGGAACTTCATCTAGTAACACACAGAAACACGAAGTGCACCAGAAAGTTCAACAGACTAATGTCCCTGTGATTCATTCTACAGGAGTAAACACTTCCACTGAAGCAAGCGGATCAAAGCCTAGAAGCAATACAAAGAAAAATAGGATCCTGCCTGCTAAGAGTGAGAATAAGAAGAAAGTAGAAGACCACCCTAGGACAAATAAGTCAGTATGGACAAAAGTGAATCGGGTTGATTCTAGCATTAGCTCTAAGCGTGTTGTAATTAATTCGAATTCTGAATCTGTGTGCAAAACGTGTAACAAATGTTTAAACTCTGCAAATCATGAAATGTGTGTTGTTAATATTTTGAGTTCTGTGAATGCAACCCCCACTGTTAAAATTGTCTTGAATAAAGGGAAGCAGATTTGGAAACCAAAAGGCAAACTGTCTGATAACAGTTTGAACAAGACCAAGCGGGTTTGGAAAGCAACGGGCAAACTATGCCTAATGTTGGTTATCATGGAAGATCACAGGCAAAGAAAGTCGCTTAGGAAACTTAATTGTGGTTATAATGGAGACCCACAGAAAGACAATTTGCCTTAGGCGAACTGTTAACTAGCTTTCTGTGCATGTTCTATCATAATGCTAAACCCAGGACCCAACAAAATATTGGGGTAATGAAATTCAATACTCTCCACACTCGACGTTTAAATGACAGGTAGTTATAGGTCCAATCATTTGGTATCTGGACTCAGGCTGTTCAAAACATATGATGGGGGAATCGTTCAAGCTCAAGAACTTTGTTGGGAAAGTTTCATTCGGGGTCTGATCGAATTTAGGGACTGATCATTCGGAGAGCTATCATGGGTTATGGAGATTATGTTAGTGGTGACTAGTTGTGTGATCTCCAGAGTATACTACGTCGGAGGGGACTTGGGAAACAATTCTATTCTCTGTAGGGCAATTTTGTGATTCTGATCTTGAAGTTGCCTTCAGAAAGCATTCTTGCTTTGTTCGTGATATTAATGGTTCAGACTTACTTAAAGGTAGTCGTCGCACCAATTTGTACACGATATCTGATGTGCAGTTTTATACACAATAAAATATACTATAAAAATATAACCTTAAGAGTAATTAAGAAAATTACCAAGTTACCCTTGGTAAAATTCACTCTCAAAAATATATATAATATAATATATAATACGTATATTAAACCGGGTAAATATGATCACCCGGGTCGTTTTCCCCAACGACTAGTGAAATTGAAACCTCTTTTAAGCTTGGATTCTGATTTAAATGTAGCAAAGTTATTTTTGATAATCTATATCTACTAAAAAAAACAACAATTAAAATTTAATTAAAAACGCGAAACGGGACACTAAAACTAAGGCCAAAAACCTAAATTCTACAAAATTAAACCTAATTTTTATTTTTCTTTTTAAATGTATTCTAATTGACTAAAAACGAAGTTTTAAAAAAACTAGAACAGAAACGGAGTTTAAAACGATGAAGAGTAAAAATAAAATCAGGAACGGGAACGAAAACCGTTATTTAAACAGTGATTTTTGCAAAATAGACCTTACGAAAGTGAAACTAATTTTCCTACAAACTTTTATATTTAAAAGTAAATTTTATAAAAAGATTTTTATTTTTCTGATTAATTTTCTATTTTTTATGATTTTTTAAAGTTTTTAAAGTAAATAAAAGATTAAAAATACTAAACTTATAGTAAAAATTCTAGAAAAAATTCAGAAAATAGCTTAAGCTATAAGAAACCTAGGAAAAATAAGCCTGAAGTTGTAGCTTATAAAATAAGCTACGACATAAGCTTAACAGCTTATTTAGCTTATAAAACCAAAATGTGTATAAAGGTTTGATGAAAGGAAGGTAGAACGGATGAGCTATTGTAGCATGGTGGTAAAGAGTGTGTGTTGTGTGTGGGAGGTCGTGGGTTCGAGTGTGGCTAACCTTTTTGCACCTCTTTTTTTATTTTTTGATTTATAGAAATCTTAAAATATAGGGGACTTAAGAAGACACAAAAATAAGCACTTTTTTTATAAGGGACCTACACGGAAACTAACTGAATTAAGTTAGAAAACAACTTATCCATAAGTGTCACACAGAAAGTGGTCTTTTGCCTTAGTTTCACTAATAAGCTATAAACTACCAGATTAAGCTTAAATGGAAAGCAAAAGTGTTTGTCGGTAGCTATGACTTGTTTATTAAGATTGAAAAGAAATTGAGAGCTTAATCTACTTTTAATCTATAAAAATGATGAGGAAACAAGCAACAAATCGAAATCTAGACATAAGCAAAAAATTCATTATGCTAAAAAAGCACAAAGGACAAAACTAGACTATAAGCTTCTGAAAATAGTTAAGCTACTTATAATTATTTTAAGTATTAAAAACTACTATCTTAGGCTAGGGGAAAAATTTTTTTTTTAAAAAAAAAGAATTTGTTTTAATGATTTTAGAAATACTACTAATTTACTCCTACTATTTTTTGGCTTTTTCTAAGCTGTAAGCTGTTTTTAAAGAAAAATTAAAATGGCAATCTATTGGAAATGAAAAAATTAAGCCTATCTATATAAAGCTATATAAAAACTATCTTAACACTCATTATAAGCTCCGAAATTAATTCCTATGCTATCTAGCTTGAAAGATTATAAGCAAAAAGTGACAAGCTGGAACTGAGTTGTTCCATGCTGGTGCCTTTGCATAAACACCAAAACCAATGGTGCAGGAGTTCCTATAAATGGTAATCCTGCATTTGGACACACTCTTTAAGTGTACAAACACAAATCACGATAACCAAGCCTTAGATAGCTTGGTTTGATAATTTCCACAAGTGAAAATCAAAGATCATTTCCCCTGGTGCAGGAACATCTAATATAAGTCATAACTTTTTGATTTCTTAAAACTAACTTCTAAAAACTCAATTCCTAATCGTTTTTTTTAATAGAAATCTAAGCGTTCTTAAAAGGTTTTGACAAATTCTATTGACTTTTGATAGGTCAAAGTGGCTTGATGCCAACACCCTTTTAATGTAATGACAGTTTTGATAAAAGCTTTTAAAAATGATAACTACTGTTAAAAAACTAATTGACTAGGCTTTTTAAAAAAATTATATCTACATTTTATACTGATTCAACAACTGATTAAGCTAGAAACAAAGATCTATACTATTTCACTAATATTTTTGGTTCGTTTTTTAGGATTTTATGACAGAAATAAGAACTGATGATTTTTATCTATTTAAGCAAAAACAGTTGAAAACATATAACTAATAAACACTAGTAAAGAGAATATAAAGACAATTTAAGCAACTAATTTACGCAACTAAGCAATTAAAGCAATCTAAAATTAATAAGAAATAAGAGACAAGTTATTTAATGAAACTTAAAGAAAACTTACAAGACTTTTAGACAAACAAAAGGCACCAAATAGGGCAGATACAAGCTCCTAGCTTATAATTAGCTAGGGTATAAGTTCCTTGGGAGCTCTTCCAAAGTTAGTTCCCCTTTCCATGCTTATAAATCAATAGTTAAAGTTTTATCTGGTTTAACAATTTAAGTATAATAAGATTAATTTTGGCTCAATTGTAGGTATTGGACTTACAAGAGCTTTAAATGAGCTTATGAAGAGTTATGATAAATAGCTTAATATTGAGAATTTAAATGAGAGTTTAAGAGTGAGATTTAAAAAGCTTTAAAACTGAATTTCATTAATAGAAGAAACTGATTACATTGCTAAAAAAAGATTACAAAACATTTAAATAGTAAAATACGAAATTAAGCTAGACTAAAAATTACTAAAAAACTAGATAGTGTGTGTGTGAGAAGTGAGACCTATTTATAGTGCCAGGCTGAAGCTTCTAGGCTCATTGAATCCAATTCCTAGCCTTCAATCCGCACCCTTGATTCTTCTAATCATTGCCAAATGATTTTGAGCGTTTGATCATTGTGTGTGTATCAAGGATTCGCCCTCGTGTCAATCCATTGGAGTGGCATTGTTTTGTTGTCGTTATTTGTTTTTGATGCTTTTCTTGTTAGTACCGGTGAGTGATCCAAGAGTTAAAAATCCTATTAACTTGGCTTTTCTTGCTCTGACGTGGTTTCTCATGATGTGTGAGCTAGTTAAGGAGTTGATAAGACTGATTTGTCTTGCCATTTTAGTGTAGACCTTTGATTGACTATAGCACCTTAATTTTGAATTTGCCCATGGTTTTAACTGCTTGGTGAAACGGGGGAGACGAATGAATAGTAACCAATGCTTCGCGCCTTTTTCTTCTTTTTAACTATGAAACGGGTAAAAGTCAGTTGTAACTTTGCCTTTTTGACACAAATAGTCCTTCTCTTTGGTTTTCTTATTTATAGTGTAAAATGAGTTTAGAAATTGGCAGTTTAGGTCCTTGTGGTTTATAGAAAGGAAAATGGACTAGGGTTTTGGGCTAAGTAATGGGCTTTGGATCCGGGTGAGGGTAACTTAGGGTTTTTAAGGCCCATTGAGGTTTTCTGGGCCCAATAAGGGAGGAGGGGACATTTTTGGACTTTTGTGAAAGTTGAGGGACCAAGGTGAAACATTTTGAGGATTTGTCCTTTTGTTTTGACTTTGTTTGACCACTATGACTGGACTTGACTGCGGGTTTGACTTTTCTGGCTTCGGTTTTGAATCCTTGGCTTCTTTTTGTACTCTTCTGATTCTCGTGTCTGTGCTTGCCCGTTTTTGACTGTTTTCTTGTGATTTTTGATATATCCGTACCTGCACACACAAAACACAAATACAAGCATATTTTTGCCATTTTTGGTCTGTTTTGGGTTTAATTGGGTTATTTAAGTACAATCGGCTTTGTGAATTCTACATCTTATTCAATATCGATTGATCGATTATGATGAAGGTTTTCTAATATCGCTTGTTGTCAAAGCTTCCAAGTCCAAAATTCATGGCTGTGGCATCGTCGTTTAAACCATTTCAAAAAATTCGGCACAATCAATGTCTTGCTCGAAAAGTTGGTTCGAGGGTTACAAGATGATGTTTGTAAAAAAAGTCATCTTTGCTCAGCTGTCACCTTCGCGCAAAACGCAAGAAGTTCTCCCACAAACCAACATCTGGAAAATGAAAACACAATATGGAAGTTCTTCTACCCTTTCACATGGATCTGTGTGGTCCATTGAGAGGGCAGAGTATTTTAATGGGAAAGAAATACATTTTAGTCATTTGGATGACTATCAAGATTCACATAGGTAAAGTTTTTGAGATCAAAGGATGAATACTCCATAGTTTTGGTCATCAATTTCTTAAGCCAATACTGGTTGGTCTTAACAAAACAGTTAGATAATCCGAACAGATAATGGAACGGGAATTCGGAACCAAAGTTATGTCGATAATATATGAAGGTAGTGGATAATTTCATCAAAAAGTCTGTTCCGAGAATCCTCAACTAAACAGAGTTGTCGACAGCGAAATCGTCCACTTTGTGGAGAGCGCACGTACAATGCTGATATCTCAAAAGCACCGATGCGTCTATAGGCAGAAGCTTAGCTACCAGCTTGTTACACCCAGAAGGAACGATCCTAATTCATACTCGTCACAACAAAACCCCTTATGAGCTTGTACATGATAAGAAGCCTGATCATACATTTCTCTGAGTATTTGGTGCTCTGTGCTATCCTACAAATGATAGCGAAGATCTAGGAAAATTTCAAGCCAAAGCTGACATTGGGATTTTCGTTGGGTATGCTCCTAGCAGGAAGGGCTATAGAATCTACAACAAGAGAACTCATCGATTAATTATGAGTAATGACCGTCTGTGTGGCTTGAGCTTCTGGAATTCCTGGATCTGCCAAAAATGCAAGTTCCTCCTCATGTAGAATTTGTCCACTTGCTTGAGCTTGAACCAATAACACTTTTTCTTTAAACCATGAGTCATCCCGTTTCCTTCTTGGTTTAGTGCATTGTTTGGACATGTGTCCTTCCCCTTTGCAGTTGTAACACGTAACAATCCTCTGTTTCCCTGAGTTACTCCCACTTGCTCCTGGATTGAAAGTTCTTATAGTACCCGCAGCATACGAAATTTGTCTTCCCTGTACTGGTTGTACGGTTACTCTTCCATCATTAATGGTGGCTTGTTGCCTTGGGTTTGACGAGTTCTTCAACTGGTTATTGGTAGTAGGATAGCGGGAAGTGACTACAGCAGACAAGAATGACATGAAATGATTTATGGCATCAATTGGATCATCACCGTGCTTGAAAACTGGTATAGTCAAACCAGAGTCTAATTGGGAAAATTCAGATTGTTGGTTGACTGTGGGAGAGTATTCAATTTGAGGAATGGATGATGATGGAGAGAGGCAAGTTGTTCTCTCTTTTGTTGCTTATTCTTTGAGGGAGGTTATTTTTTCTTTGAGAGAGGCAAGTTGTTCTCTCTTTTGTTGCAGTTGAGATTGAACCGTTTTGAATATTGCTTCCATTCTCGAGTGAGGGTGTCAGCAATGGTGTTGTTGTCGGTTTTGATGTATTTGATGTATGGATGGAATTGGTGTAACTGGAGTTGCCAACGAATAAGTCGACCCCTGCAATTGTCCTCTTGTAATTTATATTTCCAAAAACCTGTTACATACTTTGAATCGGTTCATAATTCAAACCTTGTTTCCAATAGATCAATTTTCCATTTTTTCAGAGTTCTTAAACATGCAAGTGTTTCTTTTTCATGAGTACTATAGTTTTTCTCAGCTTGTGAGAATGTTCCTGAAATATATTTGCATAATTTTGCATTGTACTTTTCTATTTTTAGAACATAATTTTGTTCATTGTTCAAAAGAGTTAGTTCTGATGGTTGAGATTGAGGAATTTGATTTCCATCAATATCTAGTCCCAATAATAATTTTCCATTTTAGATAGCCTTTAGGCATCCTGCCCAAGCATCATCTAATGCCTTTGTACAGTTGTTTTAATATGTTGTACTAGTTGGGTGTCGACTGGCGTCCATCCCCAACGTACCTTTTCAGAAATCTTTTTTTTGTAAAAGTTTTCTTTCCCTAGCCAAATTCTTTAAGAATCCTTGTTCAGCTATATAATTTAAGAATCCAAGAAATCTTTGGATTTGTTTTCTATCTTCTAGCTTATCTGGAAAAAGTTTTAATTTTTCCTGTGTATTATTTGTTAAAGAGATGGTTCCATCTTTTGTAATTTTTAGTCCTAAATATTCTACTTCATTTTGTAGTAATTTAGATTTCTTTTGTGACAACACTAATCCTTTTTCTTTTATTCTTTGCAAAACGTTTGATACTTGTCCATGAAACGTTGATAAATTGATGGTGCTTGTTTTAAGCCAAATGGTAGTACATTCCATTCATAATGTTTTTGAGGGGGACATGAAAACGCTGTTAATGGTTTAGTAGACTCATCAAGTCTTAGTTGCCAATATCCAGATTTAGCATCAAATGTACTAAAATGTGTATTTCCTTTTAGTTTTTCTAATATATAATCTTTTCTTGGTAGCTTATAGGAATCTCCTATAGTCGCTTCGTTTATTTTTTTATAATTTATAACCATTCGTCTCTTTCCTCTTTTAATTTCATTATTATTTTTCGACCTTAAAACGCTTGTTGGTGGCCAAATGAGGACTTGAACTTTCTTATTATTCCTATGTTTAATTGATCTTGGACCAGTTCTTCTTTGAATTCTTGAACATCTTTCATACTATAAGGTATCCTATTGGGTATATTAATTTCTGCTAACGGATCTTTTAGTTTTATTGAAACCAACAGGTTGTTAGTATTTATTTTATCTAGCGGATTTTCGCTGCATACTTCCTTTAAAGCTTTTTCAATGTGCTCTTTTTTCATTACTAATAGTATTTCTATTTGAAATTTTATGTTTTGTGCTAACATTCGTACATATGCCATTTGAGTAACTATTGGCGTTGATACTGATCTTTTAGTGCTAATATGTTTTAGAATAACTGATTTGTCAGTTTGTGTAAAGGGTTGGTACAATTTTAAGAAATTATTTCCAATTATTAAGTCTATTCCTGAATCGTGCATATATATAGTTGGTGCAATGAATTCTACTTTATTAATGTATACCGAGACCATTCTACTTACATACCATAGTTCGTGTACAGATTTGTCTGCAATAGTTATTTTTTGTGGTCTTTCTAGTTTTTCCCAATTTTTTGATATTTTTCGTTTACCAAAACATAATGTTGCTCCGGTATCTACGTATGCAATTATCTTTTTGTTTTCGATCGTAACTATAATAAATGTTGCACTGGGATTATCCATGGTTTTCTTAATTCGGTTCATTTTTGAATAAATCTTCCAAGTAAATTTATTTTATTTTATTTTAACAAATAGTTAGTTTTGACCTTGTCTTTTTTATTATTCTTTGATTATCTTTTAAGTTATTTTTTAATAAATTTTTATATCGATACATACATATCTTTATAAAACCAATATAAATTTCTTTTTTTTAATCTTTCAACATATTTTATTTCTTCTAGCATAGTTTTTCTTCTTTTATACAATATTCTTAAATAAGATATATAATATCGATTATTTGTATTTTTTAATTGTATTCTTGTATCACTCATATCTGATTAATGAATTTGTTTTAAAGTGAATTTAAGGTTTTTTGTAAGAATATCTTTTGTATTTCGTAGTATACGTAATCTCCTCATAAGACGTATTTTATTAAAAATATTTGTTTCATTTCTTAGTTCTATTTCAGTTTCCTGAATATGTATTTTAAATTGTTTAATGGTCAAATCATATGCTTTTATTTCTCTTCGAAGGTTTTGTTGATAGAGACTCATTTAAAAAACTTGTCTTTTTATTTTCTCAAGTTTCACTTTTAGATCAAGATTATGTATAATTAAGTATAGAATTCTACCCTTATGAGCTTGACGACTAAAAATGTTATTTCCGGTTAATAATTCTTCCTTTAAAAGTTTTATTTGTTCATTGTTTCTCGAAATAGGATCTTGAAGAAACCTTATTTCTTTTGAAAGTTTGTTTGAGTATAGACTCATATTTTTAGACTTATGGATCGTATCATTTCTTTCATTTCTTTAATATTCTCTAGTTCTTCGTTATTATTTTAAGTGTTAGAGGATTCTCCTGTTGTTACTGAAATTGGTTTTTCAATTTGTGGTATCCATACTGATCGTATATCTCCATTCATAATGTTTTTGCGGGGGACATGAAAACGCTGTTAATGGTTTAGTAGACTCATCAAGTCTTAGTTGCCAATATCCAGATTTAGCATCAAATTGTACTAAAATGTGTATTTCCTTTTAGATATTCTAATATATAATCTTGTTCTAATCTTTTCTGGTAGCTTATAGGAATCGTCCTATAGCCGCATCGTTTATTTTTTTATAAATATAACCATTCGTCACCATCTCCTCTTTCTTAATTTCATTATATTTTCGGACACAAAACGCTGGTGCCGAATGAGGATTGAACTTTCCTCTTATAATTCCTGTTTTTAATAGTTCTTGACACTCTTCTTTGAATTCTTGAACATCTTTCACACTATAAGGTATTCTATTGGGTATATTAATTTCTGCTAACGGATCTTTTAGTTTTATTGAAACCAACAGGTTGTTAGTATTTATTTTATCTAGCGGATTTTCGCTGCATACTTCTTTTAAAGCTTTTTCAATGTGCTCTTTTTTCATTACTAATAGTATTTCTATTTGAAATTTTTGTTTTGTGCTAACATTCTTATATATGCCATTTGAAGTACTATTGTATAAGTTTTGAGAATAACGATTTGTCAGTTTTGGGTGTAAAAGGTTGGTGACAAATTTAAGAAATTATTTCCAATTATGTAATCATTCCTGATTGATGCATCATATATAGATGGTGCATGATTCTTACATTATAAATGTATATCGAGACCATTCAAACTTACATAACCATAGTCCGTGTACAAATTTGCAGCAATATTTATGTTTGTGGTTTTATTTTAATTTTTCTCAAATTTTATTTGATATTTTTCGTTTACCAAAACATAATGTTGCTCCGGTATCTACATATGCAATTATCTTTTTGTTTTCGATTGTAACTATAATAAATGTTGCACTGGGATTATCCATGGTTTTCTTAATTCGGTTCATTTTTGAATAAATCTTCCAAGTAAATTTTATTTTAATTTTATTTTAAAACAAATAGTCTAGGTTTTGACCTTGTCTTTTTATTATTTCTTTGATTATCATTTAAGTTATTTTTAATGAAATTTTTTATATCGAAACATACATATCTTTATAAAAACCAATATAAATGTTTTCATTCTATTCTTTTGCTTCGTAACATGTTGACGAAGACTTCCGAACTGAGGGTTCGGTCAGTACAAGAGACTACTTTGTCTCCTCGGAAGAAGAATAGCCCCGCTCTCTAGCCGACTGATCCCGTTGATCAAACTGGGAGGGAACGTGTCACATTAGAGGTGAACGATCAGAGGTGTCCTCTAATCACTACGATGAGCTGGTCCCTCTTTTAGTAGACTCAGCTATGAATATTCATGAAAAAATGAATGCCGGGCTCTTTCTTTCACAGCTAATCCCATTTTCTTAATGCCGAGACTTTCTCTTTCGTCGAGCCCCGAGCTTGTGGTCCTCCTTTGAGTTTGGGTTCAATTGGATGAATCTGTCAAGTCAAGGTCAACGTACGTAGCAGCAAGGATGGTGCATCGCCTATTTCTCGTTCTCGCTCGGGAGCCAAAACGAACACGCCTGCTACCTACTGTACTGGACCTTCGACCAGGCATTCTACCTTTGTCGATCGGAACCAATACCACTGCATTGCGCTCGAACAGTTGAGCGGCCGCCGGCCCTTCCGTGCACAGATATAGATTCATTCTTCGTACCTCTGGTCCAGCCTCACAACCCTTCGCGGGTTGGTAAGAAGTCAGTCTTGTTTGGTAAGACGGAATTTGACAAAGAAAAGAGAGTGCTCGCCCCGGCCAACAAAGACCGTAATTACATAGATAACTGCTCCTCCCCTTCTCCGTCTTTAAGGCTTTAAGGCGAACCGTATGGCGGCTGGAAATAAAGACGACCTCACCTTCTCGTAGATGGTGTCAGTGAGAGCCATTTTAGTACCCCCCGTTGACCTTTTTTTGTAGATAGAATCTTCAATGAGTGGAAACAAGCAACCTTACTAAGCTAAGAAAGGTGGCTTTCTTCCAATGCTTGAGCGCTTCTTTCTCATATCGATCATTCAATATCCTTGACTTTTCAATAAGGGGCGCGTTAGCTAGGCCGTTTTCTTGCAGGAGTGCTAGCGCGCGCCCTTACGTTTTCTTCGCTTGCTCTGCAGTACGAGCCTCATACAAAGCCGCGCCCCTTTAATATGATGAAGAGGGGCCGCCCTCTTTGATTTTCCGCACCAATCCTTATTTACTACTACATCTTTTTTGGGGTGTATAGCTCAGTTGGTAGAGCATTGGGCTTTTAACCTAATGGTCCCCCTTCAAGAGCTGGGCTACTACCCTAATCAAGTTCTTCCTAGCGTATAGTATTTTGTTTATTATTGGTATAATAATATCACCTTTAGTTTGTTCAATAGGAACTGGTTCTTCTCTAATAATTTTTCCAAAATAAATTATATTTTTACGTGAAAATAAATCTCTAAGCGTTCTCGAATAATCAAAATTATGTTTTTCAGATAGTGTAAAATTTGATCTTCTAATAGCTTTTCTATTTGTTATAGTATCTGACATAAAACCTGATTCATCTTCATTATTGTAAATAATAGAAATATCTTCTTTAAACATTGGTAATTCTGCCATTTTGTTTATTAAAAAATAATTCGAATTTAAAGTTATAAGTTATACCTTTATTCCTGATGACTGATTAACTGATTCTGTAGTATTTCAGCTTCTTTCCCTTGCTTATTCATAACTTTGATGATCGTTGACACAACTCCGTTAATCGATGATGCTCTGATACCAGGATTTTTACGCGGAAATCGACGCCAAAAAACCGGCGCGAACGACACCCGTGATCATGCTTGTACCCAGATTAATTCTCGAACTAAACATATGATCAAAAGGGCGCATAGTAAATTTTTGGAATTAATTCTTGAGGAATCTTTGAATTATTATGGTGGGGCTAGTGGTGGTTTGATGAATTGAATGCAATTGGCAATTCGAACATGTTTCCAATATTGCAAATTGTGAATTGATTCTATTATTTAGTTGATGGCTGGCACTGATGGTTGGTACTGAAGGGATATGTAATCTGCTATTCAGAAACGAATTAATGTCTCAACAGATTTTTTATTTGCTATTCAGAATCGAAATGATTCAACAGATTTTCAAAGAGAGAGTTTTCTCAACTCAAACTTGACAGGTGATAAACACATTCAAAATTTACCACTTTATTACTGAGATCTATGCCTCTATTTAGTATACAATACAGTAATGCTATAGTGGCATCTACAGCAACGAACCTACTAGATGACCGACACGGGTTACTCCATTATTATTTATTTACTTCATTGCTTACGCTAAACACTACCTAACACACTATGGCCCACATGGCCTACATACTTTACATTATTTTTTACATTATTGCTAAAATACAAACACAAGATTTTTACCCGGAAATCGACGCCAAAAAACCGGCGCGAACGACACCCGTGATCATGCTTATACCCAGATTAATTCTCGAACTAAACATATGATCAAAAGGACGCATAGTAAATTTTTGGAATTAATTCTTGAGCAACTTGAATTATAATGTAGGCTATGGTGGGTTGGATGAATAGAAATTCAATTCAATTCGAACGTGTTTTATTGCAGATTGTGAATGATTCCTATTATGTTTGTAGCTGGTTTCAAAGATGTTGGTACTGTAAGATGCATAGGAAATCACTATTCAGAAATGAATTAACGTCTCAACAGATTTTTAATCTACTATTCAGAATCGAAATGATTCAACAGATTTTCAAAGAAAGAGTTTTCTCAACTCAAACTTGACAGGTGATTAACACACTCAAATATTTCACACTTTATTACTGAGGTCTTATGCCTCTATTTATAATACAATAAAGTAGATGCTATAGTGGCATCTACAACAATGAACCTACTAAGATGACCCGACACAGGTCCACATCCCGTTTATTATTTATTTACGTTCATTGCCTTACGCTAAACACTACCGAATGGATAGGTAATCTGCTATTCAGAAACGAATTAACATCTCAACAGATTTTTTATCTGCTATTCAGAATCGAAATGATTCAACAGATTTTCAAAGAGAGAGTTTTCTTAATTCAAACTTGACAAGTGATTAACACACTCAAATATTTCACACTTTATTACTGAGGTCTTATGCCTCTATTTATAATACAATAAAGTAGATGCTATAGTGGCATCTACAGCAACGAACCTACTAGATGACCGACATGGGTCACTCCATTATTATTTATTTACTTCATTGCTTATGCTAAACACTACCTAACATAATATGGCTCACATGGCATACAGACCTTACATTATTTTTTTTACATTATTGCTAAAATACAAACACACTAGAGAGAGAGGGAGGGAGGGAGGGAGTTATCCCACAAAGCTAATTTTGACCAGCTTTTATAGCAGCTTGACCCATGCTAGGGAATCCTAGAATGACACAATCAACCCTCCATCTATTATTCTCTTGACACCTTGATCCCCAAGCTACCTCAAAGATATAAACTGAAAATAACAAAATGACATAATAAGCCCATGTACGTATAAACCAAGTAAGAGACTATATTTTAACATCCCCCCTTAGTCTCAACCTGGTATATATCAAACATACCAAGATTTTCAACAAACAACTTATATTGCGTCCAACCCTTTAGTTAGAATATTTGCAATTTGATTTGCAGATTCTACCTTAACAGTTTTAATAACACCTTTTGAATCTTCTCTTACAAAATGCAAGTCTTTTTGAAGATGTTTAGTTCTTTCATGAAAAACTGGGTTGGCTGCTATTTTAATAGCAGAATTACTATCACAGTGAAGAGAAACAGGCAAAAGATTCTCAACATTTAAATCTTTCAAGATTTTTAAGATCCAAATAACTTCACTGGTAACTGAAGCAAGAGCTCTATACTCTACTTCAGTTGAGGACTTAGAGAGAGTATTTTGTTTCTTGCTTTTTCAAGAAACAAGAGAATTATTCAAGAAATCACAATATCCAGTTATAGATCTTCTAGTGACAACACATTTAGCCCAATCAGCATCAGAATAAGCATTTAAAGACATACCATAAGTCTTGATAATATGAATGCCCAAACCTGGATAGCTTTTGAGATATCTCAATATCTTGAAAGTAAGCTTAAGATGAGATTTCAAAAGAGAATGCATAAACTGACTTAAACAATGCATAACATATGATATATCAGGTATAGTATTAGTCAAATAAATCAATTTACCCATTAACTTCTGATAATCTGTCATGTTATCAAGAACAAGATCCTTTTCAGAAGCCTCATTAGAAATGATAAGCTTAGACATCAAGGGAGTTTTAACAGGTTTACATGCAAGCATACCATACTCAGATAACAAGTCAAGCACATTTATCTTTGATGAAGGCTGTTAGAAATACGAAAAGTATCGGTCACTTCCATAATATCGTAAGATAGGCTCGTAGTATAGTTTTTGGAACCTTGATAAGGTAGAAAGGCCCAAGGCCCATGGTAAGCCCATTAAGGGTCCATGGCCGGCCACTAGTGTTGTATAAGTACCCCTCTCCACACCTTGGAGAGGGTTGGTTGTTCACTTTCTCATTTCTAATCTAATATTTCCTTTTTTCCTTTCTCTCTCTAAAAGTGTTCATCCCTCCACTCTCTCTCTAGTTCTTTATCATTTGATTGTGAGATTAGATAAAACATGTATTCTACAATTGGTATCAAGAGCCATAGGGTGGTTTAACTAGGTTTTGTGTGCGTTTTTTTCTTTACTTGTATTAGGCGTGAGTTTGGTTTGAACCCATATAAGAGATTTTCATCTTTTTGTGGGTTTAAAAACCATAAAGCTATAAACTTTCTTCTTTGTTTATCTTAGTATAGGTTAGTTGTACAAGAAAATCTTTGGAAAAACTCAAAAATCTTTATCTTTTTGTGGTTTTTTGTTCAAAAAAGTGGTTTGGGTACAAGAATCTTGATTTCAAATTTTTTGTGGCAAAAATCATAAAGTTTGTGTTTTTAAGGTTCTCTTGGTCTTAGAATAGCAAGAAGTACAAGTAAAATAAAGTAAAAACGTTAAAAATTGTGTCTTTAAGTGATTTGGAGCTTTTGAAGACGGCTTTTTATACACACTGTTTGAATCTTTATACGTTTTGAATACGGTGATTTATACGTTATTGAGTTCGGCGGTTTATACATCTCCAGTTTTGGCGATTTATACATCTCCTATACGGTGATTTATACGTATTTGTATCCGGTGATTTATATGTGTGTATATTCGGCGATTTATACATCTCTTGTATATGGAGATTTATAGTTCATTGGTTTCGGCGATTTATACATCTCCCATACGGCGATTTATACACTTTCTCTGAATCAGGCGATTTATACCTAGTGTATACGGCGATTTATACCAATTCTTTGAAGGCGATTTATACATTCTTCTTAGGGTGATTTATACATTACACTTGGGTGATTTATACACTTACCTTAGGAGATTTATACCATATTGCCTTGGAGATTTATACGGTTTTTCTGTGATTTCTAAAATCCCGTGAAGTATTTAATTATTTTCTCGGTTTTATCAAGAATTGTAAAATCCCGTGTAATCTTAAGACTCATTCACTTAAAACAAACAACAATTTATCACAACAACTTCTAATCACTGAACGATCAACAAGTTATCTATTCTCATTTAATCAATCAATTCAAAATGACAACTTTAGCAAAATATATGATCATTGCTGGTACCGACAACCGTCCTCCCATGTTGAAAAACTCTTTGTATGACCCTTGGAAAAGTCGTATGGAACCCTATACGGAGAATAGGGAGAACGGGAGAATGATTCTCGAATCTGTTCTAAATGGTCCACTTGTTTGGCCTGATCATGTTCAAGAGGATGGTACCACTAGGAAAAAGACATGCAGAACTATCCGCCACAAAAAAGATCAAAGCCGATTGTGATCTCGAAGCTACAAACATTATTCTTCAAGGTCTTCCACCTGATGTGTATGCCTTTGTCAATCATCATAAGGTTGCTAAAGAGATATGGGACAAAGTTAAGCTTCTGATGCAAGGCACAAAATTGTCATTACAAGAAAAGGAATGTAAATTCTATGACGAGTTTGATAAGTTTTCTTTTGTGAAGGGGGAAACACTATATCAATACTACTGGAGATTTTCTCAATTAATCAATAACATGAATGTTATCAACATGTCAATGAGACAAGTGCAAGTGAATACAAAGTTTCTAAACAGTTTACCACTTGAATGGAGCAAGTTTGTGACGGATGTGAAGTTGGCTAGAGATTTGCATACTACAAACTTTGATCAATTGTACTCATATATCGAACAACATGAGGCACATGCAAATGAAACTCGCTTGATGCATGAAAGATACCAAGATCCTCTTGAACTTGTTGCTAACTACAATCAACCATCGTCTCAACTTAATAATAATCATTCTCAATACAACACTACACAGTTTCCTCAACAAACAAATTCCATGATTCCACAAGGTCACTCTCCTCAATCATACTCACCAATGTATCCACCACCTCATCCATCACAACTATAAATCAGTCATTCATCTGTTCCACCATCACAACAATATCAATCTCATATGGATCATCAAATCTCATCTGTTCCACAAATTGCTTATCACTCACCTCAAGCCTCAACACAACCTATACTGAGTTTCCTTAACTGGACTCAGGTCTTGCTGTCCCTGTGTTTAATCAAGGAGATGATCCAATTACATGTCTCAATAAGGAAATGGCTTTCCTGACTCCTGTAGCTTCTTCAAGATTTCCTTCAACTAACAATCAACTGAGAACTTTCTCTAATCCAAGAAACCAGGCCACTATTCAAGAGGACAAGGTTACAGTGCAAACATTTACTATTTTCAAGGCAAAGGAAAAGGAATCTTTATTGCAAACATTTACTGTTTTCAAAAATAAGTCTAAAGAAAAGGAAAATAAATACATGGAAAATGAAATTGATTTAGAAAAGAAAATAAAGGAACTGGACAATATTGTTTACAAAGTGGGTCAATCTGCTCAAACAGTGCACATGTTAACAAAGCCACATGTTTTTTATGATAATGCTCACAAACAAGCTCTTGGTTATCAAAATCCATTTTATCTCAAGAGAGCAAAATAGATTAAGCCAACCTTGTATGATGGTAGTGTTATATCTAGTCAACATGTTGCTATGCCTGTGATTGATAATGATGAGACATTGATTTTGGAAGAAGTAAGTCGATAAAAAATGTATGAAAAAATAAAGGATCCAGAGGCTATTAAATAGAATATTTCTCATAAACCTATTGATTACGTAAAGTTGAATCAACTTTCTGAAGATTTTAGGAAACGTTTTGTTTCACAACAAGAAGTGTCTGATGAACAAGCTTTCTGGTTTCAAATGTCAAACCCTACCACTGAATCTTCTAATGCATCACCTGTCAAAGTGGAAGTTCCCAGTGAACTTCCTAAGGTAAGTCTGGTGAATGCATGCCTTAAAAAGCTTAAATTCCACATTGCCAAGTTTGACTATGTGGTGAAGATAAGGACTACACCTGATGCTATTAAAGAAGGTGAATGGGGGTTTGAACATACTAAAGCTGTTTTTATCAATGAAATTATTCCATTTTTAAAATCTTTAAAAGACATTTTTAATGTATTTGATAAAGATCTTCTAAATGAAATAACGGAAGTACAAATAGTTTTTAACAAAACAGAAGCTGTTGTTCAACAGTGTTATGTAGATAAACGATGTTTTGAAATTGTCAAGAAAGAACTTTTTCTGGAAAATGATCGACTCTTACAAAAATCATGTCTCAAGATGTTCTTCTTTCTATTATGAATTCTGTTACTCTGAATGGTGAATCTATGAATGTGGAAAAGCAAAGAAGTGAATCTTGTGATAAGTGTTTTAATCTTGATACTGAGCTTTCGAAAACACAAATTGCTTATAATGATCTTTTGAAAAGTTACACACAACTTGAAAAACATTATATTTCTCTTGAATTGTCAATACATCTTAATCAAGAAATTTTTCAAAAGAATAAATCATGTGATAATCAAAATGCTCTTGATATTCCAGAATATTTTGAAAATAATGATTTGAAAGCTCAACTACAAGCTAAAGACATTATAATTTGTAAGTTGAAGGAACATATCAAATCTATGAGAGAAAATGACAAGGAAGAAAAGGTCAAACATGATATGGATGAGATTGAGACCATTAATATTGAATTGGAGCATAGTGTGGCCAAATTACTTTCTGAAAACGAGCGTTTGCATAAAGAAATTGACCATTTGAAACATATTTACAAGGATCAGTTTGACTCAATTAAAAGGACACGTGTTCGCACCAAAGAACATAGTGAATCTTTGATTCTTCAATTGAACTCAAAATCTGTTGAAAATGAGGATTTAAAAGCTCAAATTCAAGATAAGGTTTTTGTGATTACATCATTGAAAAATGATTTACGAAAACTCAAAGGGAAAGAATTGTTGACAATGCTACACAGACACTCATTGCCACCATTATTGCTCCAGGCATGTTCAAGCTAAACTTATATCCTTTAGCTCATAGGTTATTGAAAAATAGGGATGCTCACATAGACTATCTTAAGCACACTCAGGAACAAGCTGATATTCTTCAGGGAATATTCGAACAAGCTAAAGCAAAACAGCCTTTAGATAATGCGTTAGACTTTGCATGTAAGAATGCCAAACGAATTCAGGAGTTACTAGTTTATGTTCGAGATACGTGCCCTAATGTCTTTAAACTTTGTGAAAAAAGGTTGCTATCACACCTATGAACAAGGTCAAGAAAGTTAGGTTTTCTGAACCTCTCACATCCTCAAGCAACATTAAATAGGTAGAGTCATCTAAAACATCTGATTCTAACACACCTATGTTGTCTTCTACAGGATTGAAGTGTGTTAGTGCAAATATTATGATATTTAATCTATACGATCTCTTTATGTTTTGGTGATGACAAACATGTGACTTGTAATACGTAGCGTAAAGTGCGCAAGTTACTCGTAATCACAAATCATTAATGCATACATGCATCAACATCTATCGACGTCTCAAGTATGCATCAAGACGGACATTGGTTTACACCCGACGTAAATCACATAAGGTATGTACAAATAAGCATTAAACTTGTAGGATGATCAAAGAAATAAGTTTTTGTCTTAAACTTTACATTTTTATAAATGTAACAAAATAATTTTTTCAAAAATTAATTAGAAAAATTATTTTTTTAATTATAAAGAAATGTTTTATGTGGTAAATATTTCAAAATTCAAAATCTAGTTCTTTCCCCCCAAAACATGTCAAACTTTCAGCAGACAAGTTTGTCACCACAAAAAGACAAAAATAGGAGCGTCTGTCAGGGCGGTCTCTTAAATAGGCCGGCGGCCCCCTTAATATCCGGCGGCCCCCTAATATATCTGGGACCGTCGTTTCCTGACAGGCTGTTTTTCAGCTCCTATAAATAGTGGGTCACCTCCAAAAACTATTTAAAAAAAACCTTTTGCACGAATTTCTCTCAGTTCTTTCTCTCTCTAGATCTCACTAAATCTCTCTAAATCTTTGATCATTTAACTTGTACTTGGTTACTCTTGTTTAAATGTATCAAATCTTCTATCCTTTTCTCCTCCCTCAATTCAAAGAGAAGAACTTCAGTCATCTTCAAGATCCGAAGTATAGTCTATTAGTCCCATTTTGTAACATTTGTTACATAGAGATCAAGTTTCATGCCTTTCATTCTTGTGTAGTTGTGTAGATCCGGATAATGTACAAATCTGGAAGTGTTGATGGTGTGTCGGTTAGTATTTTAGTCCTCAAAATACAAGTGTGGGTGGTAGATTGGTTCTAGCTAAGATTAGGACTCGACATCTAGCTTAGTGTCGGAAAATAATGTAAGCGACGCGGTTTATGTGTTTAGGCCATAAAACACAAGGTTTGTTATGTTGGGCCATAAAACATAACGGTTTTGGTTGTACCCGAAGAAAACTCACATCTAAGATTGAGTGTCAGAAAAATAATGTAAGCATTGGTATAAGGTTTTCTCTGCCGAAAGGGAGCTTGTTGATTAGTGAAGTAACTCTCGAGTTGGATACTCGGGGAGTGGAGTAGGGCGAAGAGAAGCTTCGTGACCGAACCACTATAAATCATCGTGTCCGGTTTGCATTTCCTTTTACCTTTCTCTTTACTTATGTCTTTATATTTATCGCTTTACTTTTACACTTGAATTGTGTGAATCGTTGTGAATGTTGTGTTAGACATGGTTGTGTAGCTCTTTGTATTAAACATTGTGAGTGTAGATATATTGGAATAAGTTACTGTAAATCCATTATCAACACTTCTCATATTGCGTCAAACTTGATTGGTGATTTGATACAAAAGATCTAGTCTGAAAACCTCTTCTGGAGGCGGTCCCATAAATCAGGCGGCCCCCTGATATACTTGGCGGCCCCCATATATATATGGGATCGCCGGTAGAAGAGTGATGTAATCTTTGATTTAATGTTTTTTTAACGGAAACCTATTCACCCCCCCCCTCTACGATTTCTACAATTGATATCAGAGCCACGTCGCTCTAGTTTTCAAAACAAATGGTTTTTAAAATAGAGTACGATCTATGTATCAAATTATCTATAAAGGGGGATTAAATATGAAAAGTGTTTTGTTGTTTGATTCGTACTTGTTTTGTTATTAAATATACTTCGTATACTAGCTTGAAGGAAATTTTTCTCAAAAGAACTTGGAAGTGTTAACTTATGTTTGTCTAAGTCGTAAGAGTATAAATAATGTCTAAAACACGTATTTCATGTGCTGAAATAACTTTCTGAAGTCCTACGTCCCTACATTAAGTCACCAAATGATTTTATACTAAAAACCTGTTTTTGGGTCTCTAGTGGCAGTCCCATAAATGCTAGGGCAGCTCCCAAATATATCTGGGGGTCGTCACCTTTATGGGGGCCGTCTGTCTGTTTCAGCAGAATTTGGCAAACTTCAAAAAATCATATAAAATTAACCGTAAGTCTGTAGAAGTCGTGCCAGACGCCATTTCGAAGATAAGTGAGTCTACTTTTATTTAAAAATACTTCTAAGTATTCATTCTAAACTTGAATAAGTCAGAAATGAAAAATACTACATAGTGGTCAAAACTTTGAGTTCCGTTTTAACGTAAAACTTGTATTTTACATTTTCTTTTGAGTCGGACATTTCTAATTGATATATCTTTGAAAAATAGTGTATTTGTCCTTTTAAAAATATTTGATTTTAATTGATTTTTGAAATGGGAGGAAATATTATTATTTTCAAATAAATAGCTAAGTATAACAATCGTTATCTCTATACACCAAACAACGGACGGATATCTATGTGTATTGATAGATGATTATGTGTGTTTATTTTATTCAACTTGGTTAGTAGATATTAATAATTAAACATTACTATTTGTAATTAAGCTAATTATATATCTAAACACATGTGCCATGTATGCTATTTGTATATTATTAGTTTTTGGATTATGCCTAATAGGAATTACGCTAGATTTTCTTTATTCAGTAATTTGCAAACAATTGTTTGTGCATTGCATATAGCATAGAGCCTATATTTATAAGTGTTACTCAAAAAATCTTGTAGAACAGATTGGAGAGTAGTAACCTACTTAGGAATAAGGTTTAAATACGTTTGTCAAGTGTGTGGAAAAATAATGTCCTAAGATCATATGTTAAAACCCGTCACTAAAATATTTCCAACACATCAACTCTCTTCCAACAAGAAGTCTAAATCTTTTCATCATCATGCGGTGTTTGACCTTAGGTTGGTTAAACAAAATAAAAGATTGTATTAATACATTGGTAATTAAATAAAAGAAAATGTATTTTTAAACTTTGCTTGTGTGCATTGTTGTAACACGCACACATAAGTATATTCTTTTTATAAAACATTTAGTGTTTTACAAAAGATTGTGTTGTATTAAAATGGTTAGAAAATTCATCTAATTACTAATTACAATGTCAAAAAAACTATGTTTACTATGCATTAACAAACAAATTGTTTTTTGCACACGCAAAATATATGACAATCTTGAAGAAAAAGTAATTAACTTGTATTTATTCATCAACACTCATGGTTACACCCCGCCAGGCGGAAACGTGAGGGTAACAGATATGGAGATCATCACAACATATGGTGTCTATATAGGAAAATACTAAATGAAAACTAAAAGTAAGTAAAGACACAAAGTGTCATAAACAATACCCAAACCTAATGGTGTCTTTATTTAATGAGAAAGACGGTCTCGTCATAAATGACATGCCAACCCGATAATTCCAAACAAATCAAGTTACGCATTATTCAACTAAAGCATAAATGAAAAATCCAAAGCATCCTACGGTCTCTTGCCTAGCACTTCGCTCTATCTTAGCACCATTAAGGCTCACTGAAAATGATGTTTAAAATGTCAACAATAAAGTTGAGCGGAAACTAGGTTTACGACGTTACAACAATAGCAAAAATAAACTTTCAATTAGTGTGCAATACCAAAACCAAATCATGACACCAATTAACCACAATGGGACGGAATGTGCCCACGATACACAATCATATCAACTACATATGTGCGTTACATGGCCTCATATTAGCTCACACAGTCTTATCACCGTCACACCTCATTTTGCATATTGGGATCCACAATACTAAACATATCATACACTGGGTAGGCGTACCCATCCGATCCCATATCACAACACTGAGTAGGCGTAACGCATGATCCAATACACATAAACTACAAGGCAAGCTTAAAAAACATTTTTAATACACGACAACATGCATCATTCTCACCTCCAAATAACAAGAGAAAAAGGCTATGAAACTCACCTTTGCTTAGCTTTCTAAAAGATTCCAACAAAAAGCTTCACAAACAACTTGCACAAATCTAAACAACAAAATAACTCGTGTTACACGCTACTAAGCTAAAAGCTTAATGCACATGTAACAATCATATGATGGATTTATAAGGTGTTCTATTAACCCCATGGGTCACCCCGACACCATACTACTTTACCACTTCGTTAAATTTTCACTAAGTTGTCACAATTTGTTCAAAAACTTAGAATTTTACGTGACTTAACGTACTCAAAACCTCTACTTTATGACCTCCATTAATCATACCAAAATCACTATGTTCATTTATGAGTAATTATTAGACGACCTCATGATTCCCAAGAGCCATTTACATACTCCTAAGAAAATCAAACTTCAAAACAGTCCCAATTCGGATCTGTTTGCACACTAAAAAGTTTCGACCTAAAAACCACACTTAGACTCCAAATCAGAAGCTCTACTTTGGGGGATTTCTAATAGACACATAGAACTAAACGGCTGTAGAAGGGATAAGCTAAATTCGAATTTTAATTGGGGGTTTTACACCTCGTAATCTGACCTAAATCTGACACGTATTTACTGTTTTGACAACTTTTCTTGCAACCAACGTTTGAATCTTTGAATGACTCTCCCTACCTCAAAACTTCAAAGGCGGATGTTCTAAAAAATTAGACTCTTGAGCTCGTCATAGGCACCGGAAAAAACTTGACCAAAGCTACTTTTTCCATCATCGAGATTACCAGATCCGACAACACAACCCTAAATTCTGACTAACGAATCAAATTCTAACGCGATCTAAACCCTAACGAATACACCCATATGATCCTAATTAAACCCTAATCATTATAACATGTTTATTATATCATTAATTACAGATGTTATGAAACCCTAATTATCCATCATAATAATTATTACATGTTTTTAATGATAATTAACTCAAAGGATTATAATTTATACCTTAAATCTTCGAATCTTGAACACAAAAATCACAAATTGAAAAAAAATATTTTTCTTCTTCCTCCTTTGATAAAATTTGGCTGGGACAATTAAAAACAAGGGGGAGAAGGGTTTTTGGTATTTATAAGGTTTACAAAAAGGTTTAGGATAGATATCTTTTACCAATTTTAATTAGAGTAGGATTTGTTTTCCTTTTTTTCTTTCTTTTCCTTAAAACCGGCCGATTGGCCTTATTTATATATTTTTTTATTTTTTATTTATCTATTAATTACTTAATTATTAACATTAGCTTAAGTTTTTATAAAAACCTTAGCCTGCTTGCGCATACCTTTTTGCTTAAACGCAATTTACTAGACTTTTAAAAATAAAAAACTTTTTTATTTTTATTAACCCTAACTTTCCAAAAATAGAAATTTCATTTCTTTCATATTCTAACTACTAGAACCTTAATCTTTCCTAATATTATCTAAACAAAAATAAATATAGTGAGTAATACATTACACAATTAATCCACTTAAACGCTTTTAACCACAAAATCATTTCCTTTCACCAAAAGTGAACAAAATTAACTCCACAAAATCCAATCCCAATGAGATGATCATGCTCAATGGATTGATTACCAAATCTCACATATCCCACATAAACACATATAAACACATATTAGCCCAATTAAACAACATAACATTATACATGAACAGTATAACATAAGCCAACCCTAACGGTTTTGACTAACTGCTCAAGTCATGGTTGTCATAGATCCCACTGTGGAAATCTCGTCCGAGTTTAACAAAAGTTCAATCTTCTCATTAACCAAACAATACCTCGAAGGATTACTTATCTTTCAAGTAGTCCTCCCTTTACCCTTGTTAACTCAAAGTTACACTTTGAATTCCAACTAACTTTCACAAGATATCTTACTGCTAACCACTTTGCCTGCCCACAAAAAGGGTACGTATTGTAACACCCCCATTTTACATATAGCAGCGGAAGCTAAATCTGGTATACTTCATAGCTAGAAAGTCATTATCATAGAAATACGATCTCAAAAGAGACGTTGTTCAAAAGATACGTTATCATTCATTTAAATCAGGGCAGTTTTACAAAGGTAGGTCCAAAAATCTAGTTACATACCATTGTGAATGATAACACGTTTTGCCATCTTCAAGTCATGCCACTCCATGCCATAAGTTGCTCAATTACCTAGGATAAACATGCATAAAAAGAAGGGTCAACACAAAGGTTGAGTGAAATTCATAGGTTTGATATGTAATAGTTGAATACAAGTCTCATAAGTAATTGTTATAAAAGCAGCATTATAGTAATGGTTATAGTGTGATTATGGGGTTACGTTGTTTACACCCGGTTATTTGTAATAATTGCAACGAATACAATTATCATGGAAAAATGGTATTGCATTTATAATGTATTATTGCGTCTAAACTCATGGCACACAAACTGTCTGGTGTATATATATACCCAGATTGATGTGATATATATATATATATATATATATATATATAGATAATGGCCCCCGGTGTAGGTAATTGCCATATACCTATGAAATTCGAATATAGTGTGTTTGGTTACCTATCCGGCTAACACAAACATGATTCATCAATCCCGATAGATCTATCCACAATATTCACGTTCACTCGTAAGTGATTAATGGTCCATGATAATGAGGGACTTTTGGCATAAAGTGATTTAGACATTAATTGTAATGGTATATTAGGATAGCATATAATCTGGAAAACACTTGTATTAATACTTTATAGCATGTATCCCCCTCACGGGTTTATAAAATATTAGAGAGATTTAAAAGTAAGGCTTTGAACTCACTAAGTCTTTGAAAAGTAATCACATTGTTATAAGATAAACGAGTATGTAAAAGAGTTTGTAAAATAGATGTATCCACCTCGCGGGTTTATAAAACATATTAAAGAGATTGGGAAAAGCTGAGGCTATGAACTCACTTATAGGTAGTTGTTATAAATATTACAAATGAAAGTGACGACTTTATCACAATTAAAGGGAAGGTTGCTCTAGCAAAAATTGATAGTAAACAGCCACGCACAGAACCTGAGTAAATCATGTCAAGTCTTAGAAGATTGGTTCTCTAGAACTTTGTGTTTCTAAGAGTTAAGATTGTTATGAGTTTGATTGGAAAGTTTGGAATTATTGTAATCACCGGTTCGGGCCATCAAATTTCAAAAGGGTCATCAGTAAACGTTTGATGGTTGCTAGGGCACCTTTAAATCTTAAAACCCAACAATTCAGTCAAAACGTAATACCAAGATGAAAAACTTTAATATGAAGTCCCTAGTATTGTGATCACGATATAGATTCGGGATTGGATTTTTATAAAGACATCGATGATGAATTATATAATAGTTATAACATAATTGGTTTTAAACGTTTTGCTCAATAACTGGAAATGCTAAGCACATCAAGCGTTAATTAAAGTTATGTTTTGTAAGGTTTTGAATACACTTTTATACTTTTTCAAAATGTTACATTTTAGACCCTTGAGAATGAAAAATGGCAAAATATACCCTCGAAGTTTGCACTTTTACAAGTTTGGTCCTTATAGTTTAAAAGATGTAAAAATAAACCTTGCACTTTGGGAAGTGACATAATAGACCCTTATAGTTATAACTTTGATAAAATGACATTTTTAGTCCTTTTAGTTATAAGTTTCATAAAGTTACGATATATACCCCTTGCATGGATAATGTTTATAAAACAAGTCCAAATTTACATGCAAGCTTATTTTAACATTCCAAAAGATATTTGCAGGTTATAGCTTATTAATATAAGCTAAAATATGAAGGTTTAACGTAACAAAAGTTTAAAATAATAATTTGTTAAGCCAGAAATCGAAACGGGTCGAATTAGGGTTTTTAAACGAAAACGCATAGGTTTTTAATCCAAATTCTTTCAAAAATCACTAAAGTTGTTATATTAACATTAATTAAGCATGTTAGGATAGATTATAACAACATTTAGCCATTATAACTTTTAGATTAATGAAAAACACAAAATTAGGGTTTCAGGTGTACGGTTTTGAATCAAAAATGGAAAACGCATAGTTTTTGAGTTTTAAAACTTTAACAAGAGTATATTTAGGATCATATGAACATTATAAGAGTATGAAAACAGATTTTAAGCTTATGGAACCTGGTTTTGAGCTTATAGCTTGGAAACGGGTCGAAATCGGGACTTTTAGCTTTGTACGCCTAGAATAATGACTTCGGGGATTCAAGGCTTCAATCTTTCTCTTGATTATTGTTCTTGGGACCTATTAAGAACTTCTTGAGTAAGTATTTATGCTATGTGGGTTTAGAAGAAGATGTGGGGGGCTACTATGCGTAAGAATAATGGGTGTTCGCCTATTTATACCTATTTTGGAACTTGGTGGCCAAGTTTAAGCAATGAGGTGTCATATTTCTGTAGTAGCTGAGTTATAGAGTCTACAAGGGTGATATGGAGGGTCTAGGGTGGTAGAGAGGTGATGTGGAGGTTGGTTTGTGGTGGTTCTGGACGCGGCAAGACTTAAGGAGCAAGGGAGGAGATGTGGCTCATCCTAGGACCAATGAATGGTGGTAGAGCAACTTTTAAGCTGATTAGGGATGCAAGTAGGTGAGTATTAAGGGGATTGTTGCAAAAGAGTTAGCTTCAAAAATGGGTTTGTTTGCAAAAGAAATGGTGCCGGGTCGTGGCGTTCGTAGGGTATATGGGGTTTCTGAGTTGATTTTCATGTATACTTGTGATTATCATTGATAGAATATGTTTGCAAGATTTGTATTAGGAGGTTAATTAACAAGATTTGATAGGTGGTTCGGGTTTAAAATGGGTGAAAATAAGTAAACGAGTCAAAAGTTCATCTAGGGTTCGATTAGGGTTTCTTGGATTTAATTCTTGTACATTTTTGTTAATATGATGAAATGATGATGGAATGTGATTTATAATGTTGTAATTTATGTTATTACAACTTATTTGGGTATTGGTTTAGGTTTACAATGGATAAAAATCAAGAAACGGGTCACGGTTTACTATTTAGCTCGGGTTAGGGTTTCTAACTTGGATTTCTTGTAATTTCATGAATACGATTTCCAGTATATCCGTTGGTGGCAGTATAAATCTTGAAGGTTTCTTGTCTTCTATTCTGCTGTCGGTGGTAATCATTGTTACGGTTGTTATCGTTGTAGTTATTCTGATAGTTGTTGTTGACGATGTTTCCTTTATTCTCAAGTTTTCGTTTGCGATCATTGGTTTCTTGTACAGAATCACGCTTTATTATCTGATCCATTAACCTCTGGGATATGTTGATGGCTTCCTCCAAAGTTTGAGGCTTCGAGGCAGTAACGTTTCCTTCAATGCTTTGCGGTAGTCCCCCGATGAAAGCTTCCATAAGTTTCTCAGAATTCGGCACCATGTTTGGACATAAGATTGTTAATTCTTGGAATCTTCTAATATAAGTCTTGAGATCACTTCCATTTACAGTTAGACCATAAAATTCATCTTCCATTTTCTTGATCTCAGTTCGAGGACAATACTTGTTTGTCAGAAGCCTTTTTAACTCAGTCCAGGTGATTTGATTAGCTTGCTCTATTCCCATAGGCTGGGCATGTGCATTCCACCAGGACAAGGCATCATCAGTTAAAGTACCAGTAGCAAATGTTACTCTGTCTTCCTCGGCACACTTGCTACGAGAAAACACTGACTCAGTACGTTCAAACCAGCGAATGAGGTCAACAGCTCCTTCTGTGCCATTGAAGTAGAAAGGTTGACAGTTTATGAATTCTTTGTAGTTTCCTCTTTTTGCTACAGGAATTTCTCTGGGTTCAGTGTTCCTATTGGAATTGTCGGAAGTTGCCATGGCAGCAGCTTGTGCTTTCAGAGCTGAGGAGATGCCATCATTAATCAGTTGCCGGATGGCATCCAAAGTTATGACTGGTGTTTCAGATGTTGACGTCCTTTTGGGAGGCATTCTATCAACAAAAGATGATACGTAGTAAGAATGATATCATAGGTTTTGAAAAGTAATAAAAGAGAATGTGATGCTTAAAATGCTTAAAGGAAAATGCTTATTTTTGAATTTTTAAGCACTTAGAGGTTATGATAAAGACGGAAATAATGACGAAAATGGTGGAAATGATGATGAAAGAGAGATAAGTTGGAAACAATAAGGTATGAAACGGGATTTCCTTTATAAATAACTTGCCTTTTCACTGTACATAGTCAAGATTTGACAAGCATTTTTATTTATACCACACATCCCGTGGCTTAGGATAAAGCTATAACTAGTTTAAGAGTTTATTGATTCTGAGTTGGTAGATGACATCCTAAAGATCTTCCTGATTCGTTTGGTGACGAGCTTGGATTTTCTCAATGATTTGTTCAAGATTGGAAATTCTGTAGTGAGCAAAGGCAATCTTATCCTTTTGCCCTAACCGCTTCTTTTGAAGTTTGACAATCTGAATACGGATTTTCTTGAGTTCAGTCTTCAGTTCGTTACCATTTATACGTCCTTCTTCCATTCTCTCAATGCGGTGAAAAGAGAGTTCTTCTAAGTAATTCAAAATATCTTCGATTTGTTCCTCATGATGCTTCAGATACATCTTAATTGAACATTTTCCTATTTCAAATATCTGAGGAGGGGTAGGTGTATAAATTGAGGATGATGGTGATATCAAATCACAGGTTTGATTCCGAGATGAATTAGATAACGTAGTTGAGGAAGATGGAGAATGGATTTATAGTAGTAGTTCTTCAGGAGCAAAGAAATATTGAGGATTAAATAGTAGTGATGGTGGTAATACCGGAGATGGAGTCAAAATAACTGGTGGAGTAATAGGATCTGGTGATGAAATAGGTAATTACTTAGCATAAAATGCTTGTACGTCCTTCAAACAACTATTATTGTAGAAAGATGAGAATACTGGTGAGATCATATTATCTTTAGAGTTTTCCGAAGAGTTAAAAGAATTGCTTCCCAATGAAGCTGGGAAAGAATCTGATGAGACTGAAGTATAATTAAGAATATTTATAGAGGAAATAGCGTCCTCAATATCGGAAGTAGAGCGGTTGGGAGAAGATATCGTTTCTATTAACAACCTAGTTTGCAAATAACATAAGTTATTTATGTAATAGTATAATAGATATGTATATTTACATACTTGTTCCGAAATGTAGTGGTACGGAGGACTTTGATGGCTGAAAAGATGAAATGTGGTTATAGTTAAGGTTTTGACCTTGTTCTTTATAACCATGGCGCTGATACCAATCTGTAACACCCCCATTTTTACAATATAGCAGCGAAAGATAATCTGGGGTATTACTTCATGGATACAACAATCATAATCATAGAACCAAAAGAGACGTTTATTCAAAAGATATGTTATCATTCATTTCAAATCATAGTATTAAAAATGAAGGTCCCAAAATACAAGAAACATAAAAAAGTGAATTGATTAACAAGTTTTAGCCCATCTCGAGTCCATGCCACAACCGTGCCGTATATTTGGCTCAATAACCTAAGATAAACATGAAAAAGTCAACAAAACGGTTTGAGTGAAATTCATAGGTTTGAAAATGTAATAGATGAATACAAGTTATAGTGGAAATACTAGTATTGCAGGGATAATTATCATGGAGAACATTTAATATCATGGAGAACAGTATTATCATGGGAAAACAGTTGAATATTATCATATGGTTGAATATTATCATATGGTTGAATGCAAGTCATTATAATGGTAATATTTGTAATGAATACAATTTTCATGAAAAATCAAGGTAACATTATTATTGTACCTAAGCTCATGACATCAATACATTAACAGGGAAATCGCCGTAGTGATATTGGTTAGGGACAGATGTCCCCGTGGAAAAGGTAACTTGCCAAGGTTACCTATTAGGACAAATATAGTTGTGTATGACAACCCCAAGCTAGTATACAAACGGGAGCCGTCACCCCCAATAGATCTATTCACAATATTCGCGTTCACTCGCAATGCAAGTAATTAATGATTCATGATATGGAAATAATGGCACTGGAAGCTACTTAGGCAATAATATATCTGGATAGCATACATTTAGAAAACACTTGCATTCATGGTTTATATCAGGTATCACAGGTTTATAAAGTATTCAAAAGATTAAAATATGTGGAGTTATGAATTCATTAAGTCTTGAAAAGTATTCAACATTGTTATGAGTATATAAAAGAGTTTGTAACAAGCATGTATCCCCTCAGCGGGTTTTTGAAAACATTAAAGAGATTCCTGATAGTAGATGTAATAAATATTCTGAAATGAAAGCTGACGACCTTATCACAATCTTAACGAGAATGTTGATATAGTAAAATGATAGTAAACAGCCACGTCACGCAACCTGAGTAAATATGTTAGTCTTAGGAAGATTGTACTCTAGAACTTTAGTTTTAAGAGTTATGAGTTTGATTGAAGAGTTTGGAATTATTGTATCACTGTTCGGCCATCATAATTCAGAAGTCATTCAGTAAACATTGTGGAGGCAAGGCACTTAATCGCTAAACCCAACAACTCATTCAAACGTAAATACCAAGAAGAAACTCCTAAATATGAAGCTCCTATATTGTGAACGAATATAAACGGTTTAAGCATTTTAATCAATATCTGGAAATGTTAAGCACGAGAAGCGTTAATTAAAGTTATGTCTTGTAGAATTTACAAACATGATTGTGCTTATACTTTTTCAAAATGTTACATTTTCAGACCCTTGAGTTTGAAAGTGGCAGGAATTTATCTCCTTGGAGTTTGCACTTTTCGGACTTTGGTCCTCAACTTAAAATATATACCAATAAACCATGTACTTTTAGAAAGTGACATAATAGAACCCTGAAGTTTAATAACTTTGATAAAATGACATATTTAGTCCTTTTAGTTATAAGTTTCCGAAAGTTACGATATATACCCCTTACATGGATAATAATTACAAAACATGTCCAAATTGCCATGCAAGCTTATTTTAACATTTCAAAAGATATTTATAAGTTATAATAAACTAAAATATGAAGTTTAAGATAATGAAAGTTTAAAATAACGATTTGTTAAGCTAGGAAGCAAAACGGATCGAATTAGGGTTTTAAAACGTAAACGCGCGGGTTTTAAGTTCAAATTCCTTCATTAATCAATAAATGGTTATTTTAACATTATTTAAGCATGCTAGGATAGATTATGAAAATATTTAATCATTATAACATTTATTTTAAGAAAAACATAAAAATTAGGGTTTCGGGTGTACGGTTTTGGATCAAAATGGAAAATGAGCATGAATTGAGTTATGAAACTTTAACAAGAGTTTATTTAGGATCATATGAACATTATAAGAGTGTAGGAGCAGAAGTAGAACATCCAGAACCTAGGTTTGAGCTTCAAGGATCAAAAATGGTGGAAACGGGTCATTTCGGGTAGTATTTCCACTTGTACGCCTGGTATCTTATTCCCGGGGCTTCAAATCTTCAAAGCTTTGCTTAAATGATCTAATTATATGATCCTAGGATCATATGGAGCAGAGAATGTTTGCTCACTTGGGTTATAGAAAGAAGAAGTGGGGGATGATTTGAAATGGAGGCATAATACCCCTATTTATAGTAATTTTGGAACTTGGTGACTAAGGATGCTAAGAGACCAGGTGAGGACATGTGTGGGAGCTATAGGTGATGTGGAGAGGCTATAGGATGAGTAAGAAGGCTATGGTGCAAGTGGAGGTGGTGTTCAATTACGTTTTAGGGGTGGTTTGGTTTGATTTATACATGCTGTTTTTGGACAGCCAACAACAGTCTTGAATAAAATTGTGCATATGCAACACCAAACTCCTTTGAATGCAAAACAAGTGAGCATTGTTAGATATTGATCCTCTATAACGTTGTAGTTTTACCTATTTGGGGGTTACTATTCAAAAAATTAGTGAAAAATACCATTTACTACAATGTGCCGAATCTGCGCACCTTTGCCATTTCGGCTATAACTAATTCATCCGACGTCGAATCGGGTTGATTCCACCGGCAAAATGATCACAAGACATAGGGCTACAACCTAGTGTTTTCACTTAATACCCAGAACAATTAATTGCCCATATCCTATGTTTTAAATAGACTGATCCGATTCTGAACTAGGGCCTAATTTTAATGTTTTAGGGATTAGAACTAGATTAGGGTTTGTTTCGGGTTTCTAGATTTAATTCATCTATCATGATGTTTATAAATGAGGAAATAGGATTTGTAATGTTGTAAATTAAGTATTTACAACTTATTTGATTTACGGTTTAGGTTTAAAACGGATAAAAACCAAGAAACATGTTATGGTTTAGAAACTAGCTCGGTTTTAGGGTTTAGGATTTTGAATTAGGGTTTTGAGTGTAAAAATGTGTATGAAAGCTTATGAATAGAATAATTAGGGTTTACACATTGTATATTGAGTGTAGTAGCTTGTACAAAAGTGGTGGTGAAGAAACTAGAATTGAAACGATGTAAAATGGCTATTTTTAAGACATGCTTAATGACATGTATATTGAGCTTTAAAATCTTGTTTTAGACATGGAGGAGTTTATATTTCAAAAGAGATGTTCTATTCTTTTGTATATATGTTTTAGTAGCTTGTATATTCACTTTAGATATTAACCCTTCATGAAATTAGGGTTTAGAGGCATACGATAACGGTTTAAAGCCCGTTTTGATATAACGTTGCGAATGGTACATTATAAGGAATAATGAACTTTGTAAAAAGAGAAATTTTTTTTATAGAAGATATTGACTTGACATGTTTATGAGTTTGCTTGACATATATGAAGATCGGATGACATAGGTAGGTTGCTTGAGCTCGTCTACTTTAGTTATGTAAGTTACATGACATCCTGAGATATTGACAATGCAAGTAATGTAATAAAGCGAAAAATGTCCCCGTATAATTGTGATCATAGTAAAATTTTTTTATGCATATGATGTAAAATCTTGGGTTGTTATAAAAACTGAAGCTTTTGATCAATTCGAAATATTAGTAAGAAAATTCAAAACCAATTAGGATGTACAATAGTGTCAATAAGAACCGACCACGATAGGGAATTTGATAATGAGGTGCAATTTGGAGAGTTTTGTAATGCCAATGGAATTACACATAACTTCTCAGCTCCACGCACTCCTCAATCAAATGGCGTGGTTGAAAGGAAAAATAGGACACTTTAATAAAGAGTAGGAACTAAGTTGAATAAGCAATCTTACCACATAAGTTTTGGTGTAACGCAGTTTACACTTCAACATACATTCTCAACTGAATCCTAATTAGAGCCATTTTTGGAAAAACACCATACGAACTCTTAAGAGGTAGGAAACCTACTCTAGATTACTTTAGAGTGGTTTTGGAAGCAAGTTCTTCATTTTAAACACTAAAGGCTACCTTACAAAGTTTGACCCAAATATACGAAGTGTGTCTTTTTTAGGTTACTTCCAAAATAGTAAAGGCTACATCATCCTTAAAAAACAAACTAGTAAAGTTGAAGAACTCACTCAATGTGACATTCGATGAAAATCTCCACCTCTAAGACCACACCCTTGGTGGATGAGTGAGTAATTAGATGAAGAAAGCAATTAAGGTTACCGAAAAGAAAAACCTAGAAAATGACATTGAGGATGAAACTTTAGATATTGATGAAATAATAAATATTAAGGAGTCTAGGAACCATCCATTAGAAAATGTCAAAGTAAACCTTAACCAAAGAACCCTTAGATCACAAGCCCAAAACCAAAGTAACTTCTTTTGTTTTATATCAATTATAGAACCTAAGAATGTGGATGAAGCCTTAACGAATGATAGTTGGATAGTCGCTATGCTAGAAGAATTAAATCAATTCATTGCTAACGATATTTGGGAGTTAGTTCCACAACCTAGGAATATGACAATCATAAGAACTAAGTGGGTGTTTAGAAATAAGTTAGACGAGAACGGTATTGTTTCTCGAAATAAGGCTAGGTTAGTTGCTCAAGCTATAATCAACAAGAGGGCATCGATTATGATGAAACTTATGCCCAGTTTCTATACTTGAGTCCTATTAGGATACTTTAGCCTAAGCTTGTGGCTTTAGATCTTAAGCTAAACCAAATGGATTAAAAAGTGCATTCCTAAACGTTTTTAACATGAGGAGGTATACGTGGCACAACCTCCAGGATTCATTGACTTTGAAAAACCGGATCATGTTTATAAACTTAAGAAAGCTTTATACGGTCTTAAACAAGCACCCAAAGCTTGGTATGATAGATTAAAAGCTTTTCTTATTAAACATGAATACAAAATAGGAATGGTAGATAACACACTTTTTACCAAGAAGAAAAGTTCAAACCTCATCATCGTTCAAATATATGTCGACGACATTATATTCGGCTCGACTTGTCGAGACATGTGTGATGAATTTGCCAAAATCATGCATGATGAGTTCGATATGAGCATGATAGGTGAACTTAACTTCTTCTTTGGATTACAAATAAAACAAATAGAAGATGGTATTTTCTTTAATCAATCTAAGTATATTAAAGAAATTGCTTATAAATTTGGCTTAGACAAAATAAACCAATGAAAACCCCCATGTTCCTCCGATACTAAACTCCACGAAAGACGAAGAGTAAGAGTCGTAGATTAGTACCAAGTATCGGAGGCAAGATAGGTAGTTTATTATACTAACGACAAGTAGGCCTGATACATGTTTAGTGTCTTCTTTGTGCCCGCTTCTATGAGGCTCCCGAAACCTCCACCTTGAGCGGTTAAGGCTTATCTTCGATACATAAAAGGCACTACAAACTAGGAAAATGGTATCCTAAGAGTAGCGGCATAGGAAATCAGTAAGTATATGCCGACTCTGATCATGCGAGAGATTATGTGGACCGAAAGAGCACTAGCGGTATTTGTACGTTCGTGGGATGTTGTTTGACATCTTGGTTCTCGAAGAAACAAACCGCTCTTGCTATATCCACTACCGAAGCCGAATACGTAAGCGCCGAAAAGGCATGTCAACAAGCACTAGGGATGAAACAAGCTCTTATCGACTACGACGTTCGACTCGACGACGTCCCAATCATGTGCGACAATAAAGGCGCGATTGACCTTAGCAAAAACCCCAGTGCAACATTATCGAACTAAGCATATCGAAATTACCTCATCAACTTTTCTCGGAGATAATGTCCAGAAAGGTACATATCTCAACGAAAAAGTGTCTCCGATGACAACATCGCCGACATTATTAATGAAACCCCTTAAACGTGAATGTTTAACTATCGACGTCCGATAGATTAGAATGATGGAACACATTCCATAAATAGTATTAGTCCGCTTCTCTTTCTTCTGTCTCAATTCTAGTCCGCGTTCCATTCCGCGTCGTGACAATTTAACTACTTCATCCGAAGCTAGTTAGACATTTTTAATTCGCAAAATGCAAATTAATTAGTCACTCTTCCTAGTAAATTCATGTCAAAATTTAAAAGTTAAAAAAATTCCATAATGCGGGCGGCTACCATATCTCAGGCGGCCCTCAATCTTTTTTAGGCGGCCCCTTGATCGATATGGGACCGCCACCAGCAGACACCAAAATCTATACTTAGTCAAAAAAAATTCAAAACTGAAAAACAAACACCCCCTCCTCTTGCTGCAGCGACGAACACGAACCAAAACAACCTAAAACTCAAAATCAACCACCAAAACACTAATTGAAGATCAAATCATCACTAATAATCATCTCTAACATCATAAAGATTATCAATTGTAAGTCATTTTATCTATTTTCTTTCAATTTGAGTCTAGGGTTCATGATGAACACTAAAATTGAAATTGGGAATTTTTTTATTTTTCTTTCAATTTTGTACAATTAGGACTACTAGGATATAATTTATAACTATTATGTTTTCCTTAGACATAGGATTTACATACACTAGTGAGTTTGCCAAAAAAATTGATTTCAAACCACAACCCCAATTTTATTTTCAAATTACCCACGTTAGGAACATAATAAAATTGTTGTTATGCATTGTTAATACAACCTAAAAACTTTATAAAACAACATTCATAATGATCTCAAAAACAAAGGACGAGATACCAAAATCATATTTATTTTTGACAGTTTGGATGATCAAGACAAATTAAAGATGCGTATTGATTAACTGTTAGGAATTTATTTATGTCGAGTTAATCGTAACTCCCCATTTGTCACATGTAGGGCACACACTATAACAATGACCGAAAAAAATATTACAAGTAAAGTGGATCATAAAATGTGGCTTATTTTTTTCTTTCTAGGTGCCTCGCAAATCGTCTGACGACCATAAAAATACAAGACACTATATCCATATGATTTCACATGAATACCGTTCACCTATAAGAGAGAGATTAAAAAACCTTGAAAGTCGCTACATTCATGAGGGTCGGGTGGTTTTTTGAGGACTTTGCGGATCTAAACTATGTTCGGTCTTTGTTTCATTTTCTTGAGTTTGAGTGTCTCCTTGAAATTAATGACCAAATTTGTCCTCGTTTCATACTTGAGTTTTATAGTCAATATCAAATAAACTATTCCGACGAAGGTCAAATGTTCATCGAATTTGTGATTCAAAATCAATTCTTTTTAAAACCCACCTAACATTGACCCTCACATGGAACCATTTTATACCCGCCAAACCGTAATCATCAACCGTCAAGTTCATATTCGAGATGAGCATCATGGTGGATTAATGTCAATCGGGAAAGGACTTAGAAACTTATGGAGAAACATGAAGAAGTAGCAAGTATAGAAAATGCTATAAAACATTATTAATCTTATTTACTACCTTATTATGATTAAGCACTTTAACCTATTCTATTTAGTATTAACTTAGAACGTAGTACGGGAAATATAACTTGCCTTGGATGATCATTTCATTTTTATCATCCTAAACCCTTGTTTGTATGCACCTTGATACAATATGGTTACTTATATTATGCTTGATTGTCTCTTAGTTCATATACCTATATGTGTCTCTTTAATAGAATTTAGATTTTGTGAATTTAATTATTAGACATTAGATGATCCTTGGAAAAATAGGATTGCTTGCAAAAGGGTGTCTTTAGGATACTTTTTCTGGACATGTTTTACAAAATTTAAAAAACTGGAAAAATTTTGCTCCTCCAGAAAATGGCCCCCATAAATACTGGGCGGCCCCCTAATATATCTGGGACCACCATGTAATTATGGGACCGCCATCAGAGTCACAAAATTTTTTACTATGACTACTTGATTTTCTGTGCAGTTGACTATTCTCTTCTCTAGGCCTAGCTAAACTTCCTGCATTTTGCTAAACCACTTTTGGATTCTATCCTCTTAATCCCGATGCTTTGCTACTTCAATCCTATGCTTCCTAATTAAATAGGCCATCCTTCCCACTCTTCTTATCATCTTCATCTTCTTCAAACCATCTACCATGGATTCCACTCAAGCCTCTTCTTCTAAACCTTCCAAGAAAATCAAACTAAACATAATCCCTCATAGACAACTATTTGTTAACATTTCTAGTGATGAAGATGTCACCACCACACCTTCTCCTACAACAACTTCTTCATCTCCAACTCCTCCAAATGCACCATCAAAAACTCCATCAACCAATCAACCTCAACAAGCTAAAAGAACACATCTTCTTCTTTTCAATCAAAACTTTAAATTTCACCACCATCATCAAATGAACCAACTTCTCCTCAACCTTTGAACCCTTTGCTTGACAACATCTTAGATGTTCCTCCTAGACCTTCAAACCCTCAACCACTTCAAAGTCATCCTTCTTTGGATATCACTCTTTCTTTGTCACCAATCACTCCTCTTGATCACCCCATTTATTTCAACTATCATTACTATCATGGGTCAACTTGTCTTTATTGCTTTCACAACCGCAATATTATCTTTTCTCTTAGGGATGAGATGAACCTTATGTTTGCTTACATTGAGTATCTTCTCACCTCCACCATAAATTCACTCTTTCTACCCCACCCTTGAAAACTAGGTCATATCACCTCATAATTGGTCATACTATCCCTTTTTGCTCAAATTCATTTCCTATGAATCAAGGATCATCTAGGATTTATGTCATGATTAACTTTATCTACCTTATGTAGTATGTTTAGATTGTGGTGTAATGTATGAATGAATGTTTCTTTGTTAAGTCTTAGTTCTATTTTCCTTGCATGTAGTATGCTTCTTATATGAGCTTATTAAGTAATGAATGAAACTACTTTATGATTTAACTTGCATGAATTGCTATATAGTTGAGAAGATATTGTCTTGCACTTGTACCTCTAACTTTGTTTTGTAGCAAATAATTTTCGTAAGATCGATCCCTTGGTGCCCCAAACGAGGGGGAGCATACATCAAGGGGGAGTCTTGATATCGTCGACTTCTTTCTTTCTACAACAATTCGACGATCATCTTTTTGAATTCGACAAAAAGGGGGAGAAATAGAATGAAAACTCATTAATAATTTGAAACCTTTATTTTATACAAAATGAGTTTATATTTTGTCATCATCAAAAAGGGAGACTGTAATACTAATAATGTCCTAAAAACTTATATATATATTTTTGACCTCTCAATGTTTGATAATAACAAAATGGTAAATAACGTTAATGATAAAAATAACGTTTACTAAATTATTAATGCTAAAATTCTGTTTCTAATAGAGATTATAAACACTTAATTATGAACAAACAAATCATTAAGCATGATTAGTGATCAAGAAAATATTTTTCTCTTAACCATCACATTTTTACAAAAGTATTTTCACAAAAATATATTTACAAAATATTTTTTAATTAAAAGAAAAGTTTTATTTAAAACTTAAATATGAAATTTAAAATTTTCCTCCAAAATGGAAGGTTCCATAACATATACAACATTCCCCACAAGAAGACAAAAACAGGAGCGTAGTCTACTGGGCGGCCCCCTTATAGGTCTGGCGGCCCCCAGATATATCTGGGACCGCCGGGACCGCCTGCAGTGACCGTTGGGTTTTCCTGCCTATAAATACTGCTCCATTCCCAGCAGAAAAACACACCTCTTTGCACGAATTTTTCAGATAACTTTCTCTCTCTAAAAACCTTCTTTCTCTCTCTAAATCTCTTGATCACTAACATCCTTTGATCTTGTTTCAAGTGATCTAATCTCTTCTTCTCATCTCTCATCTCTATCAAGTGCAAAAGAAGAACATTCGTATTCATCAAGAAACGAATTGTTAATTTATGATCCTCCCTCTCTTCTTCAAAAAAATTCTAATTAACAAAGTCTCTATGTGTTATTATCTTGTATAATTATGTGATTCCAGATTGAATTAAATCCAATAGTGTAGAACTTATGTAATAGTGAATGTGAATTTGGTAGATTGGTTCTAGCTAAGATTAGGACTCGACATTTAGCTTAGTGTCAAAAAACAACGACGCAAACGTGTAAAACGTTTTTTCTCCGCCTGAAGATCTTGTTGTACATAGTGAAATCTCACGTAGGATACGCGGGAGTAAGTATGGCGAAGAAGAAGGCTTCGAAACCGAACCACTATAAATCTTGGTGTCTTTGTTTTATTGTTCTTTCTCTTATCTCTTTATATTGTTGTGATTGTTATTCAGTGTTACTTTAGATATTTACATTGTTGATTTATATTGTTGATTGGTTGAACATATATCTTGAATCTAAGTATTTTCAAAGCAAACTTTTAAAACGTAAACCAAACCTGTAAACTATTCAGCCCCCCTTTTAGTTTCCACACTATAAAAGTAATGTTATTTGATGTTATCAAATATCCCCCCGCTTGAATCCTACTTGTCCTCAAGTAGCCTTTATGCGTTTTTAAAAATGTATCCCTAAGGATTTTTCCGTTTAAGCATTTATTTGATCTATTACAAGTACACAACCAAACACCTCACGAAATAGGTAGATGAAAACACTCAAATCACTCAACTAATCTATGTGGTAACATGTAACTAATTCGCTCAATTGCTCGGTCATGACGAGTATTCTATCATAGGCTTGGCAAGGATACACATTTCCACCACTAGAGCTAAGGAGTAACAAGTTTATAAAGGTAAAATAGGTTTTTATTATAAGGTTAAGGGTTGATCATTCTACAATCTTTCTCCAAAAGTACTACACCAACAAGCAGGCAGCTGAATCACACATACATGCCTATAACGATGGAATAGACATGTGCGTTCGATCACATCCTCATTCGAGTTTAACCAAAGGTTAGGATGAAGAATGATATAGGGTATGGATCTTCTAACTTTTACCAAAAGTAATAAACCAACAAGGCAGCTGAATCACGCATACATGGCCGTAACGATGGAATAGACATGCATTACTCGATCACATCCTCATTCGAGTAAAACCCAAGGTTAATGATTAGGAAAAGGAAATAAATTGTTGTTAAATAAAAATTACGAAACAAATAGATTAAGTCTAAACAGATAAGGTATAAGTTGCTAGACACTTTTTCCTGACCGTTACCATAAAAAAGACACACTATATACAAACGTGTAGGAACCCGATTTAATGCTTCATAACATAACCCGAACACGAAAACAAGAAACTAGAGAGAGAGAGACGAAATAGAGAGAGAGAAGAGAGAGTTGAGAGAGAATAAGAAAAAGAAATTTAGATATTATGAAATAAATTTTCTAAATAAGAAAAATAATCTATAAATATTTAGAGTATTTTAGAAAATATCTAAATATATATATACCCCTAGCACATTTAATGTGACGCGCGGATATTTAACTAGGACCCGGTCCCGGGTTTTGTTGGGATAAAACCCGAAAACATATTCAATAGTTAGATTATCTATCGAGCCCGAATCGAAATTATCCCTGTTACAAACAATATCTAACTAAATGACCGAAGCTCCATCGTAAGTGACCGAGCTTCCTTGGTTCGTCCAATAAATTGAGGCTAACTATCCTCCCCCGAATTGAGGTCTTGAACACAATAACGAGCTTCCTTATTACTCAAAAAATGAGGCAAACAATCCTCCCCCGATAGTGAGTTCATTGATGACACTTCTTCATGAGATCAGTGAGATTGCCTTTGTCGTTTAAGCTCGAGTGTTCTTGGTCTTTGTCTTCGTTGTATGTTGTAGGCTTGTTCCTTCATGCTTTGCGATTAGAACTTTGAGCCTTTGACATTGTCTTTATCGTCTTTGCCATCTTAGCGATCTATTGTTTTTTGACCAACAACTCATACTTTTGCATTATCTTGAAACTTAAATCAGAGTTTGCGGAAGTCTTTGTCTTTCAAACATGAGCTTTCTAGAATGGTTTTGTCTTCCTATTCAAAATACTTAATAGAATCTCAAATGATGAATATTACTAATTTTGGAAACTTACTAAAAATGGAAAGTTACTAAAAATAGTAAGTTACTAAAATGGAAAGTTACTAAAAATGGAAAGTTACTAAAAATGGAAAGTTACTAAAAATGGAAAGTTACTAAAATGAATGGTTTGTAATTCGAGTTCATCATTTCTTTAGGTTCGGTCAAGAGGGAGTGATTGTGATATTCCTGTGGTGTTCTCTTTGATTTTGCTTTGCTTCTGGAATAAGGTACAGATATTCTTCGTACAGATATTCTGACCTTATTGTTAAGGTTTCTCATGACATATTCCTCTCTATCTTTGATTTCTTATGTGATTTGTTACATTTGCTCTGAGCCTTTTATCTTGGTTCTCTTATATTATCTGTTATTATGTTCCATTTGAACCCTACTTAGACTCGATTAGTGCATTTTGGTTTTAGTACTCGGAGGCTGGAGCAGATTGCCACCTATTCAATATCAACAATCTCGGAATGAGATGTCAATAGATAACGTGTGTATCTCCGTGACAAATGAGACAAGTTTCTTTTAAGAGAAACTCGAATGGCTGGGAAGGGTTGTGCATTGCATCACTGGGTCCATGATGTCATTTTCAATGTCAGCAATCAACTTGTGATTCTGACAGCATATGTATTGACCCGGTTTCTGCCTTAAGTTGTGTGGAGGGCTTCTTTGTTTAGACCCTTTATCCATACATTTCTTTTTCATTCTTCAACGCCTTCAATGCTTACCAGGACGTCATTACTAACACCTTGTTGTGATTGTTCCAGTGTTAGCTCAATCTTAGTCGGCATTATTCCCATATACATTCATCTCCAATCATACCTAAGGACTGCTATTTCTAACTTTGGATTATCCTTGGGTAGATCCTCCGGTTCTGGTTGGATCATAGGATTGATTCCTAACCTAACCACCTTATGACTTCAGAATCGTCGTGAAATTAAGATGTTGTTGGGTATAAGATCGAACCATAAAACCTTTTCTTCAGCACATTGAGTCGAATAGATCATATTTTAATTACATTTTCTCCCCTTATTTTAAATAATAAACACTTAGTTTTTGAAATACCTTGTGATTAAAATATGTCTTGAAAAATCTGTGGGAGAAAATATGGTCAGCATGAATGGTTTGGAACATTTTGATAATGTTTTGAATACATAAGAATTGTCGTTGTTGATGTATCCAAGAACATTAAAACTTTGTTTTTCGAAAAACTCCCCCTCAAAAATAGGACCAATTGAGAAATTGTTAGAAATTGTTGTCTCTGAAAACATTGTGAGGGATGGAGTGTTGAACACTCAATTTTGATTAGATTATGAATCTGTCATTCGAGAATTCTTGAAAAATTGGTTGTTCATCTTTTTGAAAAACCAGATGTTAGAGGACTTTCTTTTCTAACGGCTAAGGGTAAAGCGCATGAAGCCGTTTTCTCTTTCCTTTTTCTTGAGCTAAAGAGATTAAAGAGATTTGAATGTCTTGTATGAACAGCTCAAGACCCGAGGAAACGTTAATGTTTCTTCGTTGTGAGGATAAGTTAAAACCTTCCTTTTTTTGAAGTCCGGGTTATGTATGATATTTGACATAAAGCCATTTAGAAAATTAGAAATGACATGTTTTGAAACTATTTGCAACTCTCGCTCGAACTTCATTTACACACCCGTGTCAATGTTAATCGACATTTCTAAGCACGTAAATGTTATCGATTCCAAGAGACATGTCGAGAAGAATCTTTTTGAAAATTTTTTGATTTTCTGATTTTGTATTTTCTTTTTGAAGTTTTATATTTTTGTATTTTGCTTTTCTCAAAAATATGTACATGGTGATGTTTGTTGATGATATCAAGCAGACATTTGTCAAAACCTAGTTTCCGCTGGAGTCAAACATCTCATACCAATCCTTCTGACAAGATACTTAAACCGATCCTCAGGAAGGGCTTTCGTAAACATGTCAGCTAATTGGTATTCAGTTCTGACAAAATATAATTCAATTATACCATTTTCAACCTGTTCCTTTATGAAATGATACCGAGTATGGATGTACTTTATTCGCGAATGTTTGTAGGGAGGTTGCATGAGATTGCATGGTGACTGAGAGTCGCAATACAACGTTATTTTGTTGTAGTTGAAGCCATTATCTTGAAGTTGTGTCCTAATCCTCATTACTTGAGCACAAACTTGAAGATAACGCCCACGTACTCTGCATCTGCTGAAGACCTTTGCAGTGCCTTTTTGTTTCTTTGACATCCAGCTTACAGTTTATCACCACAAGGAACTGTATCCCTCCAGAAGTGCTTTTCGAGTCATCAAGGCCATCCGGGCTGATCAGCGTCTGAAAATGCTGTTAGTTCAAAAGCCTGATCCTTTGGATTCCAGAGTCCCTTGGTTAATGGTACCCTTTAGGTATTTAAAAGATTCGTTTTAACCTCTTTGAGGTGCTTTTTTGTTGGTTGTGCTTGATAAGTGCACAATAGCATACTGTTGTACTAAAGTCTGGTCTAATAGATGTAAAGTACATGATGTGGACCGATTTTATCAACGTAATCAGATTGGTCTTACGGGTTCCTCCACTCCAAATCTTCATCTAGTTTGGGTTTTGTTGCAATGGTTGTACCAATGGTGTGACTATTGTCCATATTTAGCCTTTTTCAAGAATTTCTAAAAGTTACTTGGCCTGATTGATATTAAAAATTCCTTTTGGGGATTTGGTGGATCTGAAGTCTTAAAAAGATTTTTCATCTCCCCATTTAAAGACATTTCAAATCTACTGTTTGCATTAAATTGTTCAAATCGTTATTGATTTATTTAGGATTTGTCGACCAAAAATTATGTCATCATGTAAATTTGCCAATGTAGAATATCCTCCCGTATTTTATCTTGAATAGATGTTGGGTCAAGTGTACCTTTAGAAAAGCCTTTGGACATCAGGAAGTTTGATAGTTCATCATACCAGGCTCTTGGAGCTTGATTTAATCCATACAAAGCTTTCCTTAGAAGGTAGACTTTTTCTGGATGATCTGGATCAACGAACCCTTCTGGCTGGCAAACATAAATCCATCCCCATTCAGTGACCATTAAAGAAATTGCGTTTTCAGTCCATCTGATAGATTGGAAATGACTTGTGTGCTGCGTGGGCAACAAAAATCCGAACTGCTTCCAAGCGAGCAACTGGAGCAAATGATTCTTCAAAATCAATACCCTCTTCCTGAGCATAACCTTTAGCAAAAAAGTCGTGTTGTTGACGAGTTCAGTCTGATCTTCATCCTTTTTGTTCTTCCATAACCACTTTAGTTTTATAATCATCTTGCCAAATGGTTTGTCGACTAGTTCTCAGACTCTTAGTCTGTCAAACTGATGAAGTTCATCCTGCATTGCTTCGATCCATGCAGAATCAGCCATTGCCTCCTCAATGTTCTTCGGTTCAACAATACTCACCCGTGAGCGCGAACATACACATTTCAGGATCTGTGGCAAGCTGTCGTCTTGTTTGAACTGGCATGGTTGGATTTCCCACGAATCTGTCTAATGGATGATCTCCTGTTCACAATCAGGTAATCATGACTTTGTGGTTGAAATGACATGCACATCGGTATTATTCAATGTTGCGTGAGGAGACTCACCAATTTCTAGTACCCGTGTACAAAAAGGATGTTATATTCATCTTCTTTGAAATGATGCATTATTCACGTGTGCTTGATCATTGTGTTTTTCTAGCAAGACGTGTGTTTGGATTGTAATAATTCTTCAAGTAAAGGACTGAAAGAGAATTCTACCCTGGTGTGACGAATGTTCTTTTCTGCTACTGAAGGACAACATTTTGTCTTGGGGGTACGGGGTCAGAGTTGTCATAATCTGACACCTTTTGTTCCTTGAGGGTACGAAGGCCTGATGATGACATTTTCAACAGACATCTCTTGACGTTGTGTGTGCAAGGTACTGAACTGTTTTGATCAGACCTTCCAAATTTCTATGATTTCGTTCAAACTGGATATTAATGGACTCACTATTTAAGGTTGTTCTCCTTGTTGTAAACACCGGTTATCCTCTCGACATGAGTAGAATATCCCACCATGACCACATGGATCTCTCTTTTATTTCATCTTAATCTTAAATTTTCCCCATCTATCCAGATTTTCCCCATCTCTAGTTATGTAACAAATGCAACCAAAGATGTAAAGATGTTTTATTGAAGGTTTCCTGTCATTTATGAGGTGATATGCCATCTTTCCATGAGTGGATATGATGATTGATCTGTTTTGAGTATAGCATGCGGTTGCAACTGCTTCAGACCAAAATGATAATGGAAGCTTAGAAGCTAAAAGCATCGTTCGAGCAGCCTCAACAAGTGTACGGTTTCGTCTTTCGACAACGCCATTCTGTTCAGGTGTTCAAGGAGTGGAAGTCTGATGTTCAATGCCTTCTTCTTTGAAATAAGCATGGAGTGTCTTGTTCAAGAACTCTGTTCCTCTGTCAGTACGGACAGTAATAACTTGAGCTTGAAGATTGCGTTGAATCATCGTGAGAAAGTCTTTGAGAACTTCTGGTGTTTCATCCTTGGATCGTAGAAAAAGAGTCCAAGTGTATCTTGAATAGTCATCAACAATCACCAGAATATATTTCTTCCCATTTATGCTTGCAACCCGCATTGGACCACACAAGTCCATGTGAAGCAAATTCAGCCTTCCTTTGGAACTTGGAATAGCTTTTGACTTAAATGAGCTTCTTTTTGCTTTACTCATTTCACAAGACGAACAAAGTTGATCCTTGACATATTTCAACTTAGGTAAGCCTGTCACAATATCTTTCTTTGAGAGTAAGGTGATGTAATCGAAGTTAAGATGAGAAAGTCTTCGATGCCATAACCATGCTTGAGTTGGTGAAGCTTTAGCCATGAAACAGATCAGAGTTGATGAAGTTGTTTCTTGAAGAGAAATTGTGTAGAGATCAGATCCACGATTACCAGTTAGTAAATCATTTCCCTGAAGATCTCTCACAAAACAAGTAGATTTTTCTGAAAGCAACCTCCAAATCGGCATCACAGAATTGACCAACCGAGAAAAGATTATGATTGAGGTCTTCGACGTAATAATCCCGTTTGATCATGACATTTCCTTGATTAAGATTGAATCTAGATCTCCTATAACCAAAGATTTGAGCAAATTGATCATTCCATAACGACTCAGTACCCAGAAATTTCTCCACAAAATTACACAACAGCTTGAGATTGCCCGTCATGTGCTTTGTGCATCCAGAGTCAACAATGAATAGGATGAGTTGTACAATCTGCAAGAGAATTAGAGGACGATGGAACATTGGACAAATTGGATCCTAAGGAATTTGATATCTTTAAGACATTAGTAATCCTAGAGACAATGTCTATAGTGGGACTAATGCTTGTTGATACATCCTCTTTCCTGATTTTAGGCATCCATATCTTTTTGGTCCTAAGAGGCTTTTGTGTGTCCGTTTTATCACTACTAATGGACATAATCTTAGTATCACACCATTTCTATTCCTGATTTGTATTCTATACAAAACTAATTATGGTAACTCTTGGATTTCTAAATAGGGTAATCTGATGAAATGTTTTCTTATGGGGGTGTTAACATAAATTTGTTCGCTCTTTCTATTGGGGTTACTTTGCACTAATAGCACTACTTAGGCTTCTCAGTTCTAGCGTTTCGTCTTTCTAGTATATAGAAACAACAAGAATCATGATTTGAAATTAAACACACATTTCAACATTCAGCACATAACAGCATTTTTATTCGCTGTTTGGTTTTGAACTGTCCAGTTACACGCAGTTACAGACTTTTTTTCTTAGAAATATTAGAATTCCTATGATGGTCTTCTTATTCCTTCTTTTTAAACTTCACTTGATTTCGTTTTGCAACGGACCTTTCTCTTTAACTTGATGTGCACTTAAAGTTTGGGTCTAGCTAAAACTAGTAGTGTGTTTACTCTTGAAGATTTGACACGTGAGGATTAGTATTCCTAGAGGCATGAGGCAACTGCGGTGCTCTGTTTTGTGTTGTGGACAAGTGTGGCAATTCTATACATTCCTGGTTTATGCACATGGGGTAGTGTATTTCTGCTGTGTTTTTCTATTCTGAGGCGAATCTGTTGAGTGACTTGTTTAATCAAAACCATCCGACACATAGTTTTATTAAACGACTGTTTCATTCTTAATAATTCTCATTTCAAGAGTATTTGAAAAGGAGTCGGTTTTCCTAAAAATTGATGGTTTTGAATCCGTTGAGCATTTGGTTGTCGAACTGCAGATGGTTTATCAAAGCTGAGTTTACACAGCCCTTCCTTTTGTTACCAGATGAGTCTTTTTTTAACTCATTTCGATCACCATGTTATTGTATTGATTTTGATGCTTTCTAATCTTGTATTTCATGATATTTGTTCTCACGTTCTTTTCGAAAATTAAAATTTGATAGCATTTTCTTTGGCAAACGTGGGTTGTTTTTCTTCTTGTTCGTTTTACATGTGGTTTAAAAGAAAGTTCAAAGAAATCGTGTGTTTTTCAAGTTTGCAAAACTCTTTTAAAAGATTATTTGAACTTCGATCTATTGACAGATTTCATTTTGTTTCGACATGCTTTTGTGCAAGGACATCACATTGCTTTGACTTTATGAAGATACATGCATTGCTATTCTGTATGAGAGTAATTCAAGACAAAGAATGCAAATTGAACATTATAATGTTCTTTAGTGCACCACTCTTCAAGATGTAGATACATAATATTGAAAAATCGGACTTCTCAGATTCAGTCTCGTCAATCTTTTTTCAAGGGATTTAACGTACGAAAATCTTCAAGCAATTCCGTTTTAAGTTCATGTTCCAAATCGAAAGCTATCATTTTGTGATTTTATGGAAAGAGGACATTAGAAAGGTTTTTATCCAAAGTTCCATATCTGAGCAGTTGGACGCGGAAACCAATCACTAGTATGTTTAACCAAGTTGGTTCATACAACTTTCCCTTAATTGATTGATTGTTGATTGTCATTATAGTTAAAGAACTTGTCTTCTTTTACTAATGGATTTTTGAACACGGGTAGAAAGGCACCCTTTTTGCAATGTTTGGTTTAGTTCTAAAAAAGGTTTCTCCACATTTTATTCCTTACTCCTTTCTCGTGTTACCAATGATAAAGATACTCCAGTGAGGGTGCTTTGAAAATTTCATAAAGACTATTTTGTTTTGTGTAATCATATGGTTTCACTATGTCTTTATTCAATTTTGATCTACTTTCGTTATCAAGAGTCATGGTCTATGTTCAACTATTCAGGGGCACAACATTGTTTGCAGGATGAGAAGTATCAAATGGGATTTTATACTAACAGGGCTTCTCAGATGAGCTTTCTTGAGGTACCTTGGATTAGCAATGGAAGGTTGGCTACCATTATATGTCTGTGCATTTGGTTGATACATATGCATGGTCTGTATTGATGATTAACGAGTAGATAAACAATTTCATTCAAAAACTTTAATTGTTTGTCCATTTTCATCATCTTGTCTATATCTTTATCTTCTTAACCTTGATATCGATATGACCTTTTGTGTTCTCTTTGAGATATCTATTCGAGTTGAGACTTTGTTGTAAAAGATCTTTTGTGACTTAACTCATGTGTTTCTGATTGACAACTGAAAATTTCATATGGCTTTAGTTTTTATTAAACCTTCTTTCATTTCAATGTGATTTTAGAAGCTAATAGTCTCGAGTTTCATTTATCTTTGTTTTGTAGAATTTCATAATCAATCAGTTTCCGGGGCATTTAAAAAAAAAGGCTTTTGTACTCTCAAACTAATTCTGTTTGTTTCTGAAAGTGAATGCGGACAAAACTTTATCCTGAATACTAATAGCCTCCCCTCAAAGCATATAGTTTCATCAAGGTTTAGTTTGAAACTTTCCAATTCTTGAGTCAATGAGCATTTGCTCTTTACTTTAATTGCTTTTATAATAGTTTTTGTTTTCCTCCGTTTTCAAGAGTTATATTAGCCATATTAAATTAGCAAGTGGGCAACACGGGATCATCACACATTCTGCCAGCATTTTGTTCAACCTGATTTTTCATTAGTACTTATATTTGATGAATCAGGAATGTGACATTGCTATCATCCTGTCTCCAAATAATTATGTGTCGTTATGGATTCAGCGTTGCTTAGATTGTCGTATTCACTTTGTCATCAACATTACTTTCATCTCTTGATTTTGTACCTGTTCAATGGTGACCAGTAGAACTGGATTCTTCAGGTGAGACTTCCTGAATCTTTGCCCATGTAGCTGTAATGTGATTCCCAATTCCTCGTTAATCAGTTCTCTTCATCAGTGTTCCTCTAGCGGCGAATCAGCTTGCTTCAAGCTTTCAGAGTACCCTTGTTCAGCCTATTTTGCACATCATCATCTTTCTTGTTGATGCGTAGTCTATTAACCCCGCTTTGGCTTCTGCTATTCTTTTGCATTGTGCCCATATACCTTGCAGGTTAACAAGCATGTATCCCAGTATGGTGCACTACCTGATGCCTACTGTTTCCCTAGCACCAGGCAACAGTCATTGGTTCCTTTGATTCCAATCTGCCCTTGATGATTGTCATTGTTATACTTGGTGTGGTATCTTCGTCTTGTTCTTGGAGTTTGATAAGTATCGAAGGTTGTTGTTGGTAGGTTTGTAAAGCTCTCTTGAAATACTTTGCAAGATGTGCCAAATTCATTTTGCATTTCCTTGTACCTCTGAGACTGTTCTGGATCACTGTCTTCTTAGTAGACTGACTCAGATTGAGGTGTAATGGTTTTGGCGACATATTTTGCATTGGGTTGGTAGATGCACTTTGTCTTGTGGTAGATGATGTGCCATTTGTATCTTGAGGTTTTGGTGCTTGATAGTAAGTATCTGAATATGGTTGCAGCAGCCGCAGGAGAAGTGCGTGTTGGAATTTGAACTTTTGCTAATTCTCGCTCTGCACGGTTATTAGCATTTGAAACTCGATTGACTGTGAAACTGACTTTGAGAATGTAAAATTAGTTGTTGTGATATGATATGAGTTGAGATGATGTCTATTTTTTCTTAGTTTGCTTTACAAGCGGCGCGTGGGTGCACTAACCTCTGTGTCCATTTAGGTTTGAAGCTTTTTGTGTTTTGTGAAGAAATTTGACACATTTTCACTTGCTCTATTGTTTGTTGAACTTTGCAGATTGTTGTTCTTGTGTCAACTATCAATCAGAATTTGTAAACCCGTGAGTATTAAAACTCCATGGATTGCTCCATCTCGAGAAGTAACTTCCCATTATTCAAAACAGATTGGTCTTTACATCTTGTACGTTCAACGATATCCACCCTGTTGTTGCCTTTCTATGGCTTTCCACTTTCATTTGCTGTGTTGCTATGCTATCAAACAGTTGAATAGATTTCATCTCCAATACCATGAAAAGCAAGAAATCTGCTTCCTTTCAGATGTGAAAAGTGTCTTTGTTCTTGGTGTCATGTTCAATATAGTTTCAATTGCTGTATGTTCGTTGATCTGAGGAGACCTTCAGCTTCATGGACGCTTGAATAAGTACAATTGTTGGCACGTTGGGCGACCATTCAGTATGCATTTTTCAGTTCCTCTCACAATTTTTTTTTGTGTCAATGTCCGGAGGAAACGTGATTCCATGGAATATCTTTGGTCTAAGCATTGGAGGTCGTGATCTTTTGAAAACCAGCTCGCATGATATTATTTTGCATTTGACTATCTGTCGAGGATGTACTGAACAGGACGTTGTCATGAAGAATGAATGGCTATTAATATGAAGTGTTGAAAGTTGTTGGATCTTAGTGGATATGATGTGGATTGATGTTGTGGTTGTATGCATTCTTGGTTACGGGTTTTTTACACGTCTTATGATAAAACGATAAAAATTTAACGGGGATTTTACAAAATCAATAGAAAAACGTGAATGATTTGATTCGGAATCAGCGGCCAATGATTTATAATTGTTAATAACAGATATTCGTTGGCCTAAGGGTTACAGCTGTTTGATTTAAATAGGCTTCACCAAGCATGAATCGAGCCTAAAAATAAGATGGGACCGTAAGCTAGAACAAAAACAAGTACTACATCAATTGTCTAAAATATGACAATATGTTAGAATTAGAATTCACTGAAATGTGCCTTTTTGGCCTGAAAAATCGCTTAGCCAGAGAAATAAAAGGGTAGGTTTACAGTAGTGATCGCGTCTCGGTTTTTCATCTTCGAGTTTGAGTAGGTCAAGGGCCCTGATAAGGGAATGTTAGAAGGATCAAAAGTTTTGGATGTTTTTACTGAAAACCCTTTTCTTTTCACACTCTAGATTATAATCAAAAAGCGCTATGAATTAAAAAAACTTTTGCGGCTGAGTAACGTTTAGTCAAACGCCATGTGCGTTGGTCTTCTAAACGCAACTGTAGTCTAAACGCAAACGAGTCATAAACGCAAGAGTCAAACGCGCAACGAGTCAAAATGCAACCCAGTCTCACTAACTGCAATGAGTCTGAAAAGGCCAGATTGTGTGTAGAAAACGCAATTGCGCGAAATTGAGTCAAAACGCAATGAGTCAAAACGCAATGAGTTAAAACGCAACAAGAAGGAAATCAAAACGCAACAAGAAGAAAGTCAAAACGCAACATGAATTTTGCCAGTTTGTCAAAACGCAACGACGAAATATACGATTTTTCCACCAAAAATCGCCTAATAATCACCCTTTTTGACCTTTTAGCTTGATTTCTCTTGACTTCAATTAGCTTATTATTGCCTTAGATCTTGTAATAACATTAAATATTTACTCATCTAAGCACAAAAATTCGGGTTAGGTTTGATTTTTTTTTCAATATTACATACGAATTGATCTTGTTTTATATCACAAGAAAATCAAACAAACGAATCCACAACGTTAGTCTGATGCCAATTGTAGGTATTCAGTTATCACTTCACTTCATTCAAGCGATTCACGAAATGAACTAGAAATGATGGAGGTGAGTTGTTTAGAGAGTGAAAGGAGGAGAGGAGATATGTGAGAGAAAAGAGGATTAGATATTTTAGATATTTTATGAACAACTAACTTTTCAAGTGGAATTGTTCATCTTATATTCCCCGACTCTTAAAAGGTGAGTGTGGGATATTTAACTTAGGGACCTGTGGGCTCAGGTTATGCTTGGATTAACCCGAAACATTATACAATATTAGAGTTTTCGATCGAGCATGATTCCGATACTTTCTTTTACACAATTAATATAATTAAAGACCGAAGCTCCATCGTAGAGTGACCGAGCTTCCTTGTTCGACTCAATAAATTGAGGCTAACAATTTATGTAATAGTATAATAGATATGTATCTTTACGTACTTGTTGTGGAATGTAGTGGCACAGAGGACTTTGATGACTGAAAAAGAAATGTGGTTATAGTTAAGGTTTTGACCTTGTTCTCTATTACATTGGCGCTGACTTACAAATCTGTATACACCCCTATTTTTACATATAGCAGCGGAAGCTAATCTGGGGTATTACTTAATGGATACAAAACAATCTTAATTCAATAATATAACGACCCAAAAAAGAGTCGTTTATTCAAAAGATACGATTATCATTCCATTCAAATCAGAGTTTTACAAAGGCACGGTCCCAAAATCTAAAACATAAGTTTGAATGATAACAGGTTCAACCATCTTTGAGTCCTGCCACTCAGTATTATGCGGCAACTTGCTCAATTCTCTTGAGATAAACATGCATAAAAATAGTAACATAAAGGTTGAGTGATAATTCATAGGTTTAATATAAACAGTTTTGAATACAAGTATAGTGTAATAATTTTTTAATCAAAATTATTATGTATAAATGATATTGTTATTTTACACAGTTATTGTAATAATTGCAACGAATACAAATTATCATAGTATCAATGTTTTATCCCACGGTATACCTTATTTGGTCTGTTTGGTACTTGTCTGGTATAGTGTAGTCTGGTCTAAGCTTTTCATGGCACACAACTGAATAGGTTGGATATATATACCAATATGTTGTGATTTATATAGAGAGATAATTGGCCCTCGGTGTAGGTAATTGCCATATACCTTATGATAATTCAAATATAGTTATGTTTGGTTACTTATCGGCTAACTCAAACAGGTTTAGTCAATTCCCGTTTGATCTTACATCCAAAATATTCTGGTTCACTCGTAAGTGAATTATGGTCATGATACATGAGCGGAATTTTGGCATAAGTAACTTAGATAGTAGCTGTCAGTGTGTATCTGGATAGATATAACTTGTAAAAAACACTGGTATTCCTGGTTTAAGCATGTATAAGTCTTTGGAATGTTAATAACATTGTTATAGATAAATGAGTATGTAAAAAGTAACGTTTTGTTTCTTGATTGCTAATTCCCGCGCAGGTTTACTTAAACATTCAATCATAAGGAGTAAAAAGCGAGAGCTATGAACTCACTGATTGGTTGATGTAATAATTATTCTGAAATATATGAAGCTGACGACTTATCACAATCATACGGGGAATGTTGTTTATAGTTAAATGTGGTAATTAGCCACGTCAAGCAACCTGAGTAATATGTGAGGTCTAGGGAAGATTGTGATTACTAGAACTTTAGTTTTTAGGATGTTATGAGTTGTGATTGAAGAGTTTAGTAATCTATTGTATCACGTTGGGCCATCCTAATTCTGATAGTCATTCAGTAAAACGTTTGAGGAGCTTTAGCGGCACGATTTAAATCGTATAACCCAACAACTCAGTCAGAACGTTGGAATACCAAGGATGGAACTCCTTAATATTGATGCTCCCTAGTATTGTGATACGATATAATAATTTTAAGCGTTTTATTCAATATCTGGATTAATGTTTAGCACGAGAAGCATTAATTAAACTATATGTCTGTAAGGTAGTAAATTGATTTACACTTTTCAAAATGTTAACATTTTAGACCCCTGGTGGTATAGGAAATTGCAATTAGGCCCTTGGATGTTAACACTTTTTTCAACTTTGGTCTTCAATTGATAGATTATACCCAAGAAACCTTGGACTTTGAAAAGGAATAATAGACCCCTATAATTTTAACTTGATAAAATGTACAATTTTTAGTCCTTCTTTGTTATAAGTTTCTATAAATTTACGATATATACCCATATGCAGGGATTATCAATTACAGAAACATGTACCAAATTGCAAGGCCAAGCTTATTTTAACATTTCAATAGACATTTTTAAGTTTCATATAAACCAAAAAATATAATGTTTTAATGCAACACAAGTTTATAATAACGATTCGTTACTAGGAAGCAAAACGGTGTTTCAAATTTGGGTTTTCATAAACGTTAAACGCATACTCTGCGGGTTTAAGTTCAAATTCCTTCATTAATCAATAAATTGGTTTAATTTTATCATTTGTTAGCATTCTAGGTTAGGATTTTTGCATTATTTAACCCATTATAACATTTGTTATAAGAAAATCGTGAAATAGGGTTTGGCTGTGTACGGTTTTGGGGTTTCAATATGAAAATGAGCATGAAATTAAGTTTTGAAACTTTAACAAGTGTATATTTAGGATCATATGAATCATTTTAAACGTGTAGGATCAGAAGTAGAAATCAAGACTGGGTTTGTGCTCATGTGATAAAAATTGATGGGAATGGGTCATTCGGGCAGTATTTCACTCTACGCCTTGTTCTTATTCCCGGGGACTTAAAATCTATTAAGGGGGGGGGGGCTTTTCTTCTTGAAAATTCTTTTATGTATCATAGGATATAAGGGAGCAAAGGATGGCTGCCTATAAGGGTTTTATAGAGGAGGAAGTTGGTGTGCAAATTGGAAATGAAGGACTAAGGTCCATATTTTATACAGTTTGAGACCAAGTGGTTAATTAACTATAAGTTCTGAGGTGTGACACATTGGATGCCTAGTGTATGATGTGTGTGAAGAGATGAGTATTGAGGTCTAGAGGTGGTAGGATTGCAAGGTGGAAGGTTTTTAGGGGTGTTTGGGTGTTCGCGGCTGATTGGAGCAAAAAGAAGGCCATGTGCCTTTAATTTCGACCAAGAGAAGGTTCAAGCAGGTGGGTGAGCTGCTACAAGGTGTCTAGAAGGAGTTTATACAAGTTCCTTATACATGGTTAGGGCTAAAATGGGTTAAAGAAGCCAAAAATGGGGTGCAGGTCTATTTTGGGCTTGGCATAGTTTTCAAGAGTCTTTCCAAGGTACATTGTGTTTATAATGATTAAGGATAGATTAAATAGGTTATTAAGGTCTGGGATTAAATTAATTAGCAAAGATTAGCAATTCGTTTAGGTTAAAACAGATTAGAAATGAAGAAATGGGAGTACGGGTTCAACTAGGGCTCGTTTAGGGTTTTCTTGACTTTCTTGGCTTATATTTTGCATACTCTTGATTAGGAATGATGGAATACAAATCCTAGGGCTTATATAAAGTATTATCAATGAAGTTTGGTCGTTGGTTTAAGTTATAATGGGTTGAAATTGAGAAAACGGGTCAAAGTTACAATTAGGGCATAATTAGGGTTTTCTGGATTCGTTAAGGTTTTCTAGGCTTTGATTTCTTGCACATTGCCAAGTTAATGATAGATAATGATTTGTAAACTCATTTTATGAGTTTATAATGGCCCTTGGTTGGTTATTTGGGATTATAATGGTTTAAAACGAGTAAATGGGTTAAATGAACCAATTAGGTACATTTAGGGTTTCTAGGATATGTTTTACGTACAAGTGAAGTAAAATGATGAAGTAATGATGAAATAATGATTGAATAGGATTGATATGATTGTAAAATAAGTTTTTACAACTCATTTGAGTGTTGGTTTGGGTTTATAATGGATAAAAGCCAAGAAACAGGTCATGGTTTAGAAACTAGCTTGGTTTTAGGGTTTAGGGTTTTGAATTAGGGTTTTGAGTGCAAAAAGATGTATGAAAGCTTATGAATAGAATATTTAGGGTTTAAATCTTGTAAAATGAGTATAGTAGCTTGCTCACAAGTGATAGTGAAGAGATGAGAATGAAAATGGAGGTAAAACGGCTATTTTATGGATTGAGCTTAGATGGACTTATACACGAGCTTTTGTTTTTTATTTTAAGACTTGTACTTTGATTTAAAGAGATTATATATTTCAAATGAGATGTTATATTACTTGTACATATGGTTTAGTAGCTTGTGCATTCACTTAAGGAGTTAACCTTTTCATGAGGTTAGGGTTTAGGGCATCCGATAATGGTTTAAAGCCCGTTTTGTTATGATGTTGCAAATGGTATCTTTTAGGAATATTGTACCTTGTAATAATGATATTATGATATAGACTTGATATGTTATGATGTTTGCTTGACATATATGAAGATAGGATTTCCATATGTAGGTTGTCTGAGTCCGTTAACTTGAGTTATGCAGGTTATATTGCATATTGAGATATTGGCAAAGTAATGTAATGTAATAAAGCGAAAAATTTCCCTAAAAAAGGTGAGTTCATATATAATTGATAGATTGTACATCATCTAACTTAATAGATGGATATTTACATTTATGAAAATTGTGGGTTGTTATACGTATCACTAGATACGGTTGAATGATAGGTAGCATACAAAAGCACGTAAACAAGTATAAACTGATAAACATAAACAAGCATTCAACGATAAATTAAGCAATCGAGATAAACAATACTAAACATTCAGATCATTATAATAGTGGCTAATACCCGAAGGTATTATCCTTCAAACATCATAATTAATACAAAAGTAATAATTTAGCCAAGGTAAACTAACCGAGTTAACGAATTATACCAAAAACTGAACGATTACAAGAGTATAAGAAATTACACGTTGTCTCCTATGGAATTAATAACGTTGCTTGACCTATTCTGCTTTTTTTCTCCTCTAAAAATTAACTTTTGTGGTTTAGATATCGAGAATATGATTTAGCACACTTAAAATTCCTTTTTGAGTTTTCTATTTACAGGGTCTGGAATTTGGTCGATACGGTGTATCAAAAGGGTTCGATACGGCGTATTAGGGGTTTCTTGGAGTAAAGACCATGTTTGATATCTTCTAGAATATTCACATACTATATCTTGAATACGGCGTATAGGGTTCTCCTGGATACGGCGTATTGATCTTATTTTCTTCGTGGTCTTTTGGTGAGTGCAGGCACAATTACGCCGTATCTTCCTTGATGGATACGGTGTATTGGTTGTCAAAACAGTAATCTTCAAAATATCTTTGTTTAAGCTCCAGAATGCGTGCCTTTTAGTCAATCTTCACCAGGTACTCCATGATTAGTGCAATTCTCAAATACAAACGATTAAGTAACAATCCTTTGCAATAATTATACAAAACGGGTTAATTACACGGGATAAATGATGCTATAAAATAGTCGTTATTTGATGTCATCAAATATCTCACCACTTGAATCCTACTTGTCCTCAAGTAGCCTTTAGAAGTTTTCAAAAATGTATCCCTAAGGATTTTTCCATTTAATCATTTATTTGATCTATTACAAGTACACAACCAAACATCTCATGAAATAGGTAGATGAAAACACTCGAATCACTCAAATAATCTATGTGGTAACATGTAACTAATTCACTCAATTTCTCGGTCATGATGAGTATTCTATCATAAGCTTGGCAAGAATACACATCTCCACCACTAGAGCTAAGGAGTAACAAGTTTATAAGGGTGAAATGGGTATTTATAATAAGGTTAAGGGTTGATCATTCTACAATATTTCACCAAAATTACCACACCAACAAGGCAGCTGGCAAGGTCTTAACATCTTAATCAAATAAGCATGTGCCAACTGATTTTTTGTCACACAGTTTTCAAAGACATTATAAAACTTAAAAACAGACTTTTAGGCACTTGAGACTTGAAAATCAGTTTGAAATATACTTAAAAATGGTGGTTAAAACTCACACCATAACCCAAAAGGATTTTGACCCATAATGACCCATTTTGGCCCTTGTGCCAAACACTCCTTTAAGTCCTATGGTCCAAATTTTAAACTGATTTAAAGGGTTTTAAGCAAAGGTTTTTGAAAAACATTTAACAACTAATAAATAGCAAGCAATAATAAGCACAAATGACACAATAAAAAGCACTAGAATAAGCAGATAAGATATAAGCAGTTTGTAAGCAAATGTGGCAGTTTCTAGTAAAAACTCAAACACAAGACATGTAAGTAACAAGAACAGGTAGATAAGCATAAGATGGCATAAATAAGCAGGAAAATCAAGAAATAAGCAGATAATAAGCTATATATTTATGCAAATTCTACAGTAACTTTTTAAGAACAATGAAAATAAGGTACTTTACAAGGTTACCTTAAGCTTTTACTCTTGATTTTAGTAGCAAATAACAAACCTATTGCCCCCGTGAGGCTCTAAAACCTCAGCATCCAGTTACAATGTCCCCACCATTTGCTTTCTTTGATTTTTTTGGTAAATTTTGAGAATAGTTGTAAATGACTACAAGCTGTGATTAAGCTTAAGCATATAAGTTTTTACAACGTAGATTATGTATCACTAACCTTATGATATCTTTTTCTAAGTGGTTTTACAATGTTAAGGACTTAAGAACAAGTAAATTTAGGACAAAAAACCTTGAAACTTTTTCAATTAATTTAAGAGAGTAACTTAAATTTGCAAATACACTAAAAAATATAGCTAAAAAACTAGATGCCCTGGAAGGCTTACAATATGGCTAACTATTTTTAGGGTAATTTTTAGGTCTTGGAGTCTTTGGAGTTGTGTTTCCGTGTGAGGGGATTGCACATGTTTTTTTGTGGAAGAGGGTTCGCAAAGTAATCACAGCCTTCCTACATTCTTGTGTCTTTCCAAGTATTTTCTATCATTTAGCCACGTCATTTGATCTGGATATGAGTATAGTAGTTGTTGCCAATGAGAGTGTTAGGGATTCTCCTCCAGGAGGACTGAGCCATGTGGGTGTGGGGGTAAGATGGGAAGTTATAGGTTTTGTTGGTTGGCAGGTTAATGGGACAAAAAGAGACGGTGAACAGTGGTCATGGAGGGGTGGACAAGGATACATGAATAGTACGGTCAGGGTTTTTGGCAGGGAAACATGGTTGTGTGATTTATCGGGGTGAAAGTTTTGGATAAAGGGCAACAAATGGTCCCTAAATTTTATATATGTTGTTGCAAGAAAGGTCCTTGTGGTGTTATAACTTTGGGAGTTAGCCAGGTTTGGCCCCCAAGGGTTATAAGGGCTATTACATGCATGGTCCTTTTGTTATATAACTTTAGGGGTTTGGCAGAAATGGCCCCCTAAAGTTATGTATGGCATGATTACAACTTCAGTCCTTGTATCTTTTATCCTTGTTATACAACTTTAGGATTTGGCAAATTTGGTCCCTAAAGTTGTATTTTCTTTGACTTGATGACTTCTTGGCTTTGACTTTGTCGGGGTTGACTTTGACTTTTTCACGCTTTTCCATTCCGTGCTCGGTTTTGTCCGTTTTTGGCTGATTTTGTCCTTTGTCGGGATATCCGTTTCTTGCACAATATAAGTAAAAACATACAAATACAATGCATTTTTTGGTACGTTTTTGGTCATTTAAGTCCGATTTTAATGGTGAAAAGTATGTGTAATTAAACGCATACCAAAATGGAAAATAGAATTAGGAAAACTCCCTGATGGTTTGCTCGTTATAATTCTTCAAGATGATTTCTTGAGCAAAAAGTGTGTTGACTAGGGCTTCAAAATGCCCGGATAAGTTCAACACATGTCTTTTTCAGAATATACCATATCATAGTTTCAGCAAGGTCCTACATAAAATATTAGAAGACAAGTGCAACTTCTATCTCGCTACAATGGTACAAGAAAACAATTAAACCACAAACTATAACAGATCAATACGCGTATCCCAACCTCTAGGATGCACGTTATGGTTCTTTAAAAACACATTAAATACTGAAAATAAATATTAAGTTTTTAAAATAACTAAAGTTTGACTCGTCTATCGCACGTATATCCTGAGGGTTTCGATACTCCGTATAGAGTGTCTAGGAAGACAGACTCGTGCAACAAACTATTAAAAGGCGACAAACAATTAAAATGACCGGGTTGTCTCCTGAGAAGCACTTTTGTTTCAGTTGGTCTTTAAGTTTGACCTTTTTCCTTGTTGTACCTGCTTGGTATGATGTACGGTCCATCCTTCATCCTTTTTGCGAAAGATGTCATGGTAAATACTTGATACTCCGTTAACGGTTTATGCCTAAGAGTCGCATTTGCGTGTGCATATGGCTAAGAACTCTTCACTATATCCAATTGTATATTTGATCACTTCGAATTTGTCCACTCTGCATACTCCTTCGTCGGGCTTTTCATTATATATTTTCTCAAATGGGGTGCATACTTAGATCCATACCACTTAATTTGTCAGTGTCCCCATTATTCTCATTATGGTGGTTTTTATCCTTTTCGTTATTAATATTCAAATAGGGTTTGGGGAATGAGTCGTTAGGAGGGTTCCCATATTCATGCTTCTCCCATTCTTCATCGCTCGAAACTTCATCATTCAATAGTATTCTTATTTCCTATTTTATCGGTATTTGCATTAGTGCGCGTTTAGTTTGTCTCAGCCCTTTTTTTGTTGTCTTCAAATTTGTTCTCCAAGGTTGACTTTGGTGGATCACGACCTCGTCATCATCGTTTGCACATTAGTTGGGGAATTCTGATTTGATGAGCTTCACTCATATCTTATATGCCAACAATGAAGGAAAAAGAAACAACAAGGACTTAAGATGTTAATATTAGTTAGTTATATGTAAAGCTAGGTTCCCTTTTGTTTCCAATAAAATTGTGCTCCTGATATCCAATTGTGGAAATCTTTCTTTAAGCATTTATATGGTACGTGTTATCGTCCATCCATGATTTTTTCTGTTGAAGAGTTCGTGGTAGATGCAAGACATGCTGCCAAGAGTTCTTTCTACAGTGCTAACTTTGCTTGGCCATATGGTAATGAATTCTTCATCATTTCCTATCGAATGTCGAATGATTATGAATTCTTCAGTTTTGCAAAGTTCATCCGAGTTGTCGATGCCGAAGTGGGTGGGGATCTGTATCGGAGAATATTCCCTATTAATAACTTCGTAGATGTTATTTGCTTCCTGTGCGTCTAAATAGGGTTTATAAAATGTATCAGAACATGTCTTTTTTGCATGGCTCTTTGCATTCGTCGAGGTCACCAATCCTTCTGTTAGTACGTTCGTTCACGTAAAATTTCCATAGCCCATTTTTGGTATTTCTGTCAATCTCCCAATAGTTGTCAAATTTTGATGCCAGCCAATATATAAATTCAAAGTAATCCGTTCCGTGGTCCAAGTCATCAAGGATTTTGCTATTGCAAGTATAGGACAATGGGTAATATTTATGAAAGAATTTATCGTTCAGTTCTTTCCAGGTAATAGTTGTTTCATTTATTTCATTGTTCCACCATGTCTGGGCATCTCCACTAAGCGATTTTGAGAAGACATGCAATCGTAGTTCATTTATTTCCACATTAGGTATCTTGATCCATTTGGTTATTTTGAGCACCTTTGAAATGTGGTCAACAACATCCCCTCCATCCATGCCATTGAAGGTGTTAATCTGTAATATTTTCAAGAATTCATCACCAATTTCTAGTTTAGAATTTGTGATCATTGGTGAGTTAGTAAGCTGTTCATCCTGATTCATTGTGTTGTCGAAGCTTGCCATTTTCCAGAGTTGTAACCAGCAATCACCACTTTCTCAAAAATGGAGGAAAATGTTAGTAGGGTAATGAAGTTTAAACGCGATGTTTTTCAAATTGTTGTTGTATCATATGACAGATACGCCGTATTCAATTAATCTAAATACGCCGTATAGGTCTGTTGAATATCAGTACGTCGTATAGTGTTTAACTGAATACGCCGTATTGTTTGGAAAATAGATATGCCGTTTAGCAGTAAAACTTAATACGCTGTCCTGATCAGAAGGTTTGATACGTCGTATCCAACTGGTGAATACGGCGTATCAGGTGATCAGTCAGAACATAATACTATTAAATGCAGGAATTTAAACACACAATGCAAATAAATACAAACAGAATTTAAATAATTTATATTATACCAAACTAATTAACTAATGGTTAGAAATACTGATAAGAATAAGGTTTAATTAATTCACTCCCCGACAGCGACGCCAAAAACCTGATGTGCTGTCGTGTAGGGTCAATTATTTAATTATCAAGTTTTACATTTATATTTAGCCGACAAACCTAAAACAACACTTTAACGAGCAGTGTACCCGGTCAAGATGGAGTTCGCAGTAAGTAGGGTGTCGAAAACTAAGAGTGGAA
>BQNB010004860.1:0-34574 GCA_026074375.1 Tanacetum coccineum
GAAGCTGCGTTTGAGCATTCAGGTGAGTTACATAGTCCCACTTTTTACTGCGTTTTAAACTTGGGATGGAAATGATGCAAGTGTTGAAAAGAGTTTTAAATTGTTGTGATTATGTGTTAGTGTAAATGCATGGACTATTATGTGACTAATGTGCGTTATGTGCTACATGTTATGTGATGTGATATTGATGTGTGAGCTAAGTCAGGAGGATTACTTGCGGGTATCCATAGCCTGCTTAGTGGAAAGTATTGTTGCCTAGTCAGGAGGGTTACTTGCGGGTATCTCCGGTCTGAGCTAGAGGGAATGAGAATTGGTTATGTGATGTGATTTTGAGATGTTGCCTAGTCAGGAGGGTTACTTGCGAGTATCTCCGGTCTGAGCTAGAGGGTAAAAGGACTTGAATTGATCCAAGGGCGATTGAGGTCGTCAGTTGGTGTTTGATTGATTTGATTTGGATTGAATTGCATGTTAGCTTGTAGGTTAGTTAGCATAATTGTCATGCAAAAGTATTGTTTTATAATCACAGTAATTAGTTAAATTGTTTTGGTAACAGATTGATTATGTGTGTCTGAAAACCTATGTTTCTCACCAACCATTGTGTTGACGTATAAGCATCATTTTTAGGTATTCAGCAGGATGAGATTAAAGTTAGGAAAAGTGGCTAGATGGACCGTAGGCAGCTGGCGAAGTTTAGTTATCTAGATTTCGTTATTTATTTTTAATGATGAATGTTAATTGTTTGCTTTGTTAGGATTTATGAATGTTTGCATGTCATGACGTTGGCATGAACTGCCTTCCATTACAATTAGACGCCTTCGGATTTAGTGAGTGTTGTGAGCATTTTCATGACACTGCGTGTCTATACCTTGTATTTTATGCATTTTTAGTTTCTCTATATACACGCCACAGTGTTGTGATGATTTCCTTTCTCGTCGCGCTTAGCGTTTCCGCCTTGGCGGGTGTGACAGATTGGTATCAGAGCCAATGGTTTTAGAGAAGTAAGTGGTTGAGCCTAGACTATAACCTAGGGGTCCTTTATGTAGATGTATTTAGGGCTTAAGTGTTTAATGCTATAACTCAATGCTTCCCCCCGCTAAATGCATAGCTTATATTTTCCTATTTTGTTAAGTTTTCATTTAGTTATTTTGCCTACCATTATCTGATATGATATATATTACTTTCTTAGTATTTTAGCTATGTTTTTCCCCACCTGTAAGATGTCTCATTGAGGAACCTTTTTCCCAACTGGACTTAAGCGTTATAAGGATCCATAAGAGGAGCATCTTGTGGAACCGAAGGAGATAAGATAGTTGATCGTTTGTCGAATGCGCGTAGTAGGGCTGGATCCACAGAGTCGGGTGATTCTTGCAGAGGCAAAGTCAAACCCAAGCAAGGCCCAGCATAAGTTATCCCGTCCTTTACATACTCATGTTGTTATTGATTATTTCTTTTAGATATTTCGTATTTTGGGAGTCGTTGCGAGACTTTCGTTCCTTTATGTCATTTTGATTTTTATTTTGATATAAGTAAGTAGTTATTTGATAGAGCATCCTTTATGTGTTAAGTTGGAGTGGTTTAAGATGTGCAATGTGGAATATGTGCTTATATGTGAATTATGATTTAAATGAGTAGTCTTGGAAGTAAGTACACGTATGAAAGGAGGAACTTATAATTATGGTGGCCAACATAATTATAAAGGCATCACACACGTAGACTTGTGAACTTGATTGCGTTTATTTTTGTTTGGTTGTAAGGTGGTAGTGTAATATGTTTTTTATGTGTATTCATGATAATGATGGTGGTATGGGTAGAGAATTTTTCTCTTACCCTAATTGGAGGAAATGTTCAAAGATTGAGTTTGTAAAGATTGTAAGTTTCTCTTCTATCTATGTATTTGCCGATACCTAGTATTTCTATTATAGAGGTTAGCTCCGTCTGCTCGGTGGTTTGATTAGATTTCCTAAGTCCAAGCCTAATCCCTTCATCGTACTTTGTTCTAGTAAGGATACCCGATTTTTCTATTCGACGTCTCGATGTATATTTGGATGTTCGGAATCTCTCTTCGGATCTAGGCGCGTTTTTGTTTAGTCATTCGTTGCATTGATTACTCCGAATGAGTATCAAACGTTTCTTTTAAGCAACTAAATGTTCCTAACAATATAGTGAGATCATTACTCCCCTTGGTTGTATATCCCTTGGTTTTCGTAACCCGTTGGCGACAAGTTAGTATCAATGCTTTTAGGTTTGCTATGTTGATCGTTATTTTGGATAAGACCTTACGTTTTTCACTTTTGATACGTAACGTCTTGCATGAGATTTCTTGTACGAGTTTCGTTTTGATTTATTATTGATTATATGTTTTCCGGTATTTTCTCTTTCGCTTTCAAAATAAAACTTGTGTTAGAGTCTGTACGTGTTCTACGAACCCTTGTGGTAGTATGGTGTCCATTGTTTGAGCGACATATCTTTAAAATTTGAAGTCTAATTATAAAAGCCCTTTGAATGTACTGTGTTAGTTATTGAAACAAAAACTGTGTTAAAATGATCTCTTGTAAATAAAATATGTTTAAATGCCTATGCAAATAGGATATATAAAAAAATTGTTGAGTGGTTAAATAAATTTTATTTTATTATAAAAAGCAGGTTTAAAGTGATTCATAGTGGTAAGGTACGATACACCATTAGATAACCATCTCTAGATTTTTATGACAACCAGAATGAATTTTATAAAGATTACATTTAAGACAATTTTATTTATTATTTAAAATGATTTTTATACTTAAAGTGACTTTCTTAGTTTAAATTGATTTTTATAAAAACATTATTTATTTTGACCTTTCGAGTAAAGTCGATAATTGGTATAAGAATTTCCGTCTTTCGTATTGATATTTTTTTATGTGTTCATTTGTCGTGGTACGCCTGTTGATTTTCTTTCGTTTGCGCTTTCACTCGGTGCATATACGTATCCTTTCTTTCAAAGGATTCTTATGTCATTTGATCCACGTCTATTTGCATATGTGGAATCTCCTATATGCATTCTAGCCTTTGACTCGATATTCGTTTGTTATCCTATTCGATTGTTCGTAACCCTTGGAGTTCGTTGATACCGTTGAGTCGTGGAAGCTTTGATGTGATTGTGGGAATGGACTGGTTGTCCAAGAGGAAGTTTGTGATAGTATGTTATGAGAAGGTGGTTAGAATACCGTTGGAAGGTGATGAGATACTTCGAGTTCATGAGGAACGTACTTTGGGAAACGCCAAAGCCCTAATGAACGCTAAGGTAGATGAACCTAGGATAAGTGATATACCTGTGGCGCGCGATATTACTGATGTGTTTCCGGAAGACTTGTTGAGGATACCATCGCAGCGACAAGTTGAGTTCCGTATAGACTTAGTTCCTGGAGCGACGCCGGTCGCGAAGTCTCCATATTGTTTGGCACCCTCTGAAATGCAAGAATTATCTGGGCAACTTCAAGAGTTGCAAGACAAGGATTCCATATACCTAGGACATTCGTCTGGGGAAGCACCGTCGTTATTCATAAAGAAGAAAGATGGATCTTTCTGTATGTGTATCGACTATAGGGAGCTGAACAAATTAATTGTTAAAAATCGTTATCTACTCCCTAGGATCGATGACTTGTTTGATCAGTTACGAGGAGCGTGTCCTTTCTTAAAGATAGATTTTCGGTCAGGTTATCATCAGCTACGAGTGCATGAGGATGCCATTCTAAAGACCGCATTTCGAACGAGATACGGACATTTTAAGTCTACGATTATGCCTTTTGGGTTAACCAATGCACCAGCAATTTTCATAGACTTAATGAATCGGGTTTGCAAACCGTACTTAGGTAGGTTTGTCATCGTATTCATTGATGACATTCTGGCCTACTCAAAGTCGAAGGAGGAACATGAAGTTCATTTGAAGTTAGTGTTGGAGACACCGAGGAAGGAGAAGTTGTATGCTAAGGTTTCTAATTGTGAGTTTTGGTTGGAAGAAGTGCATTTTCTTGGTCACGTAGTCAACCATAACGTATTCACGTGGACCCGAGTACGAGTAAGACAATGAGGAATTGGATGATTATTTTTAGGATTGGCAAGATACTACCGACGTTCACCTTAATTTTTTTTAGATTGTTGTACCCCCTTACTTCCCTAACTGAGAGGAATCAAAAGTATGAGTGGAGCGTAGAACAAGAAGAGGCTTTTCAGACTTTGAAGAATGATTTGTGTGATACTCCAGAATAAAGCGAATGTAGTGGGTAATGCGTTGTGTAGAAAGGATAGAGTGAAATCAAGACAGTAAAGGAATGATACTGGCAAGCCCCAAAGTAGGCGTTCAAGCAAGAGAACGACACGTCCAGAAAGGATACATGTTTAGATCCACAGATGAAAATAAAAAGGAATGAATTTTGTACTTTATGGATCAATTAAGTTCTATTCGTAGGAAGAGAAATGGATGAGGCCCAGGCATCCAGATACTTGGTACAATCCATCACAGATAAACATACTATAACCGTGGAGACATGTATTGGTAGCTCACATGAAGAAAAAGGTTATAAGCTACCTAAATAGCAATGGTCGATTTTGGTTTAGAAGTTGAAGCTGCAATGTTAAAGACTTTTTGCTTGGCTGCCACAGCCTTAGATAACTTGATGAGAAATGAGATAAAACGACCATGGATATAATCACGAAATTTCCAAGGTCAAAGTAGTGAGTAAGATTGATTTGGGTGAATGGACGATAGATTGACCAAGTTAGCGTCATAATCTAACTATACAAGAAGATTTCAAGATGTAAGTTGACAAGGATTCTGTATTGATGAGATAATATCAAGGAATGGAATTCTGGTGATTGATCAACTCAGATGAGATGGATGATTTACACTTTATGGTTTTGGGCAGACGCTGCAGGAAGTGTTAGAGACGCAATTGGATTTGAGTACTGCTTAGCATCTTCAAGCGGATGGACAAAGTGAACGTATGATTCAAACTTGGGAAGATATAATGAGGGCATGTCTTATCGATTTTGGTGGTAGTTATCAATTGAGCATTCGGTGTGCTATGTTTGAAGCTTTGTATGGAAGGAAATGTAGGTCGCCTATTTTATGGGCAGAGATTGGAGAGAGTAGTTTGACTAGACTTGAGTTAGTACTAGAGATGACAGATAAGGTGGTATTGATAAAGGAAAAGCTCAAAGCGGTGAGAGATTGTCAAAAGAGCTATGTTGATTATATGTTAGGATTAATGTTTTCTTAACTTAGTACCGACAGTACAAATAGTTAGTACTGTCAGTTATACTTAGTACCGACAGTACAAAGTAGTAAGTACTGTTAGTTAGTTAGTACCGTTAGTAGAAAGTTAGTTAGTACCGTTGAGAAGATATTTAAAAGATATTTATGAGATATTTTAGAAAAATATATGTAAGCCTTTTAGGGTTATCCTTAGTATATAAAAGGATCACCTTTGGCATAGTTACAAATATACATGAACACAGAAGATTACAGACGAAGACACAAGTTTAGCAAATCAAATATCATAGTTAGCAATCTGTAATCCTCAAGAACACATTAATAAAGTTGTTATTCAGTTGTTCATTGTTCTTCTTAGTACCTGTGTTAAGATTCCGCATTAACACATAGTATTCATAGTCATTGTTTCTACATAGTCGTTTGTATTTATACATCTTGGCTATCATCCTTTATAGGCTGCAAAGATCCATTCAGTTTATCAGGACCCACAATTGGTATCAGAGCTTTGAGAAACTCTGAACAAGAAGAACAGTTAAAAAACCAGTTATTCATCTCCAACCAACAAAACTAAACATGTCTGAAACACAAGATGAGAATCCACCACCACCACCTCCATAAGCAACACAACAAACACCAACACAACAAACTCCTCATACTGTCTCAATCCACAATTGCCATTTCTTAAAAAGGGGAAGAATAATGGATATATTGGGCAGCGTGAAGCTGGACACTATTTGGCTCAAACCAGACTATCCAATTTGGGAGGTTACCAAAATGGGAAATGGTCCTGTTCAGTCGCCCCCCCCCCCCCCCCCGCCAACTGATACATCAGGACAACTTAAAATTTTGCCTCCTAAAACAGCAGAAGAAATAGTGGTCAGAGAAAGAGAAAGAAAAGCTAGGACCACCTTGCTAATGGCCATACCAGAAGATCATCTAGATAAATTCCACAAGATGACTGATGCAAAAGAAATGTGGAAAGCATCAAATCCTGATTTTGGTGAAATGATGAATCCAAAAAAAGATTACAGAATACATCTTGAAGCAACAGTTTGAAAGGATTCACTGTATCAACTCAGATGGGATTCACAAAGGCTAGAGAGGAGTCACAAGGTTCTTCTTAGTCAATTAGGAGGATTTGTTACAGGGGGGAGGGTCAGGGTGTATCTTACCTGAAGATGCAAATCAGAAATTTCTAAGATATCTACCTTCTGCCTGGCTACAAGTTTCCTTAATTATGAGGAACAAACCAGGAATGGAGAGTCTCAGTTTTGATGACTTGTACAACAATCTAAGAGTCTTTGAAAATGATGTAAAAGGCTCCCACTGCATCATCTTCCAACTTGCAAAATGTAGCTTGTTTCTGAAACACCAGCAGTACTAATGAGTTAGACCGCTTATGGTGTTTTCCAATACTTCTGGTCATATCAAAGCATGAACAAACATCATCATATACCTTGCTTGCAAGTCAATCACGTTGTCCACAACTGATGATCATGAGGACTTAGACCAGGTTGATGATATGACCTTGAGCGGAAATAGACTTAAAATGGCAATGGCAAATGTCTCTATGAGAATAAAGAAGTTCTACAAGAAGACTGGTAGAAAGCTACAGTTTGATGCAAAAGAACCTGTTGGTTTTGATAAAACCAAAGTGGAATGCTACAACTGCCACAAAACAGGGCATTTTGCAAGAGAGTGTAGAACAAAGGAAGATAACAGGAGGAGGGATGGATGGAATTCTGGAAATAAAGATGGGAACAGAACTGGAAAGAAAGAAGAGTCTAAAGCATTGGTGACAGTTGATGGAGAATGTGTTGACTGGACAACTCATTCAGAAGATGATGAAAATTTTGCTTTCATGGCTAGCAACAGCTCAGGATCAGACACACAGGTATGTTCAAATGAGTGTAAAGAGTCTTATGCTAACCTTAAAAGACTATATGATGCTCAAAGAGAGCAACTTAGTGATGCTAGCGTAGAAATAAAGGCTTATACTCAAGGTCTTAAGAAAGTTGAAGCACAGTTAGTTGCCCATCAACAAGGTCAACTTTGGTATGAACAAAAAATCAAATTTATGAAAATAGATTTAGATGATAAAACAGATGTTCTAACATACCATAAGAAATTGTTGGCTAAAGCTCAAAAAGAAAAAGATGATTTGGAAGTAATAGTAGACAAATGGAATCATTCTTCAAAAAATCTTGGTAAAATTGTAAATTATCAAATGAGTGCCAGTGATAAATTTGGGCTAGGGTATGGTGATTACAGATATAGTGGGATTTTGAGTTATGAAAATGAAGTTTTGAATAGTGTCTTTAAGGGCAATAACAGTGATTTTGAAAATCTACCTTTGCATAAAAGGCTTGCTAAAACATGTGAAATGCAAGCAGTACCCCCACCCATGACAGGGAATTATTTGCCCTCTGGACCTGATATTGAAATAGATGACTCACAAGACCTGAAATTGAAGTAGATTACTCACAATTTACATATGGTCCAAAACAGACTCAACCTAGTGAATCTGAATCACAATCAAGTGAAATTGATACCTGTGAATCTAACATTAGTGCAGAACCCTCTGAATTAGTGTCTGAACCAGTGGTCAATGAATCTAATGTAGAATGTCAACCTAAGGTATGGTCTGATGCTCCTATCATTGAGGAGTATGAATCAGATAGTGAAGATGAGTGTGTGTCTATACCAACAAAACAACAAGAAACACCTAGTTTTGCTAACAAGCAAGTAAAAACTCCTAGGGAAAATGTTAAGAGTCAGTTCACACATAGTCAAAAATCTAAAGTTGACAAGAAAGATTTGGGGTATGGATTTGCTGTAAGAGCATGTTTTGTATGTGGTAGTCTTAATCATTTAATTAGAGATTGTGATTTCCATGAGAAGAGGATGGCAAGAAAAGCTGAGTTAAACAATGGTTGGAATAATGTGAAAAGAGTGAATAAACAAAACCAATTTGTTCCTTCAGCAGTACTAACTAGAACTGGTATAATTCCAGTTAATACTGCTAAAGCTAGCAGTACTAAAACTTTTAGTACTGCTAGACAAAGTTTTAACAGACAGACAGTACTAACTAGTACTGCCATGAAAGTTAATACTGTTAAGCCCATTGTGAATAGAGTTAAACCAGCAAATGTTTTTCACAAAACTCATTCATCATCTTCAAGGCCTTTCAAAAAGACAACAGTACTTAGAACAGATTTTTCAAATCAAAAGCTTAATACTGCTAAGGTAAATGAAGTTAGTACTGTTGGGGGACAAAGGGAAACTGCTGTTAAGTCCTCAGCAGGTTGTAATTGGAGACCACAAAGAAACAACTGGCACAATTTCTCCAAATACAATAGTGGATCCAATCTGAGAAACTGTTCTACTTTCAAAGATCCACTAGGCAGACTCAAGCCCAAACAGGCTTGGGTCCCTAAGAGAGTCTAATCTCTTTTCTTTTAATGTGCAGGATTATCCACATAGAGCTCTAAAGAATAAAGGAATTGTTGATAGTGGATGTTCCAGGCACATGACTGGAAACAAGGCCTACCTTGCTGAGTTTCAAGACTTTAATGGTGGCCCTGTTGCTTTTGGAGGTAGTAAAGGTTATATCACTGGTAAAGGTAAAATAAAAACTGGAAAGTTAGATTTTGAGGATGTGTGCTTTGTGAAAGAACTTCAGCATTTCAATCTTTTTTCTGTGTCACAAATGTGTGACAAAAAGAACAAGGTTCTGTTTACTGACTCTGAATGTCTTGTTTTGTCTCCTGAATTTAAGTTACCTGATGAAAATCAAGTACTACTTAAAATCCCTAGACAAAACAACATGTACAGTTTCAATTTAGAGAACATTGTTCCTTCAGGAGGATTGGCTTGTTTAATTGCAAAGGCTACAACTGATGAATCTAACAAATGGCATAGGAGGTTGGGTCATGTCAATTTCAAAAACTTAAATAAACTTGTGAAGGGAAAACCTTGTAAGAGGTTTACCCTTCAAATATTTTTCAAAAATGACCAAACTTGGTGTTCTTGTCAAAGAAGGGGAAAGCAACACAAGGCCTCCTTGTAAAGGCCAAATCAGTAAGCTTTATTAGCCACTCCTTGCAACTTCTTCATATGGATTTATTTGGACCTACATATGTCAGAAGCTTAAACCATAAGATCTATTGTCTAGTTATCACTGATGATTTTAGCAGGTTTTAGTTTGGTGTTTTTTATTAAGAACTAAGAGATAGAACTATTGGAATCCTATAAAGGACTTTATAAGACAAAAATGAGAACCAATTGAATCAAAAAGTTAAAACAATCACATCTGATATGGTACTGAAGGTATAATTTAAGAACAAGGATGTTATTGAATTCTGTTCAAAAAGGATCAAGATGGAATATATTAAGCAGAACTCACAACAAAATGGAGTTGCCTGAAAGAAAGAACAAGACCTTATTAGGCCTGCTAGGACCAGCTTGCAATTCATTTTACCTAACACAATTTGGCTGAATCAGGTAGTACTAGCTTGATATGCTTCATAAATAGGTAATTAGTGACCAAGCTCATAATAATACACCTTATGACTCTTAAATGTAAACTACCATTATAATTAATATAAGACCTTTGAGGGCCAATTTACCAACTGAAATACCATAGACCAAGCTGGGAAGTTTGCTGGCAAATCAGATGAGGGGTTTTTAGTTGGGTATTCTCTACAAAGCAAGGCTTTTAGAGTATACAATTTAGAAACCAAAAGAGTTGAAGAAAATCTGCACATTACCTTTTTAGAGAACAAACCAAATGTTGCAGGCAAAGGACCAACTTGTCTTTTTGATCTTGATTATTTGACTGATTCTATGAATTATCAACCTGTCAGATCAGAGAATCAAGCTAACAAACATGCAGGTCCACAAGAAGCTACTAACAATGCAGGTACATAAGACATTATTGATGCAGGGGATTCTAAAAAAGAGGGTGAATCTGCACAAGACTGCTTTGTACTGCCAATATGGACTTCTTATTCTTCAACAATCACTCCTAATTTAAAGATAGATGCAAAGATAGAAGGTCCAAGAGAGGAAGAACAAGTCTTTTTAGATGAACTTGAAAGACTTAAGAGGCAAGAAAAGGAGGCTTATGAGGAAGCTAAAGCTCTGAGGAAGAAGTTTACACAAGACACTAAGAACTTGATTATACAAGCAGGAGCTGCTAAGGCTAGCAGTACTAACATTTTTAGTACTGTTAGCACACCAGCTAAAGCTAGCAGTACTAACCTAGTTAATAATGTTAGCATACCAGTTAGTACTGTCGGTCCTCATGAGGGATTATCTCTTTCTGATCCAACAAATCCTGAACAAGATGATTCAGAAATACCTCCACTTGAGGATATTTATCAAAATTCTTCTGATGGTATTTTTACTACTTCATCTTATGATGATGAGGGTACAGTGGCTGACTTCATAAACTTAGAAATTGTTGTGAATATTAGTTCTATTCCCACATCAAGGATTATCTCTTCTCATCCTTCAGCTCTTATTCTAAGAGATCCAACCTCGGCAGTTCAAACAAGAAGCAAAGTGAATCACAGTTCTGGAGCCCATGCTTTTGTTAGCTATGTTCAAAAGCAAAGGAGAAATAATCATAAGGACTTCCAGCATTGTTTATTTGCTTGTTTCCTGTCTCAGAATGAATCCAAGAAGATTTCCGAAGCACTTGAAGATGAAAGTTGGGTTGATGCTATGCAAGAAGAATTGCTGCAGTTTAAGATATAGAAAGTTTGGGTCTTAGTAGATTTGCCTTATAGGAAGAAGGCTATCGGTACAAAGTGGGTTTATCAAAATAAGAAGGATGAGAGAGGAGTTGTTGTCAGAAATAAAGCAAGGTTAGTTGCTCAGGGACATAGGCAAGAGGAAGGGATAGACTATGATGAGGTTTTTGCTCCTGTGGCCAGGATTGAAGCCATAAGTATCTTTTTAGCCTTTGCCTTATACATGGGCTTTATAGTCTATCAAATGGATGTGAAAAGTGCCTTCCTTTATGGGAAAATTGATGAGGAGGTATATGTGTCTCAACCACCAGGTTTTCTAGATCTTAAATATCCTCAAAAAGTCTATAAAGTTGTAAAAGCTCTCTATGGGCTACATCAAGCTCCCAGAGCCTGGTATAATACTTTATCTACTTTCTTGTTGAAGAATGGATACAGAAGAGGAACCATTGACAAAACTCTCTTCATAAAGAAGGACAAACATGATATCATTCTATTTAAATCTATGTGGATGATATCACTTTGTGTCTACAAAGAAATTCTTGGTGTGATGATTTTAAGCATATAATTGAAAGATATATTCAAATGAGTTACCAATTGGAAGCTCACTTTCATCTTGGATACAAGTCAAACAGAAAAGAAGATGTAACTTTATTACCAGGATAATATGTTTTGCAGAAATCCTGAAGAAGTTTGCTTTGCAAATGTAAAGACTGCTAGTACACCTATAGAGCTCAGAAGCCTTTTAGTACAAGATGAGAAGCTAGTGATGATGGATGTCATGCTCTATGATGTCCCATGATTGGTCGTTAATGTACTTGATGCTTCTAGGCCTGAGATATTATGTTTGGTAGTATGTGCTTGTTACAAGGTTTCATTTCACTCCAAAGTCCCCATCTATGAGCCTGTCAAGATACTTTTTAGGTATCTAAAATGCAAACCCAAACTGGTCTTTGGGTATCCTAGAGTAATCCTCATTAGACTTGGATCCTACTCAGATAGTGACTATGCTAGAGCAATTCTTGACAGGAAATCCAAACAGGAGGTATGTCAATTTCTGGCCGGAAGACTCATTTCTTGGCGAATGCAAAAAGCAGACCATTGTGGCATACTTCTACTACGGAGCAGAATTAATGTTTCATCGGCAAGTAGTTGTGGGCAAGGTTGTAGATTCAAAATCAAATGTTAGACATGGGTTTCAACTTCATGAATACAAAGATCGTACATTGATAATGAAGCACCATATGCATTGTAAAGAATCCAGATATCATTCCAAACAATGCATATAGCTATTAATGCACTCTGTCATACAAGAAGCTAAAGAGAAGGAAACTTATACCAGGAGCTTAAAATTCTACACTGATGACAATGTAGCTGATCAACGAACTAAGGGTATATTATGTATACAGGTTCCAGTTCTTGGTGATATCTATTAGGAAGATTAAATCCATAAGCTGCATTGGTTAAAGGGAGGCAATATGATATGTTGTATAGTTTTATGAAGTTTCAGTGTAAAGAAACATTTTAACCATAGGTGATGCATTTCAAGAGGTTTAAGAGGATTTAAAGAGTCATTGAGAAGAGTTATTGATGGTACTGAAGCACTCCCGTTACCTACATTGTTCATTCTTTGGTTGGACACCGTTCGTACCGACAGTGCAAAGTTAGTACCGCTAGGCAAAGTTTGTACCGCTATAGAGACGTTGAAGAAAAATACCGCCAAGGTTACAAAGTGTAAATTGCAACGGTTCCCTTGAAATTAGGTCTCCAAAACCTATATAAACCCATCTTAATTGCACAGTTCCTTATGCAATCTCTCTCACATATATTCGTATATACAAGCCCTAATATCTCTCTTAACGATGATCACTTTTTCGACTATAATGGTTGTTCTTGATTCATGTCCTAAGCACAATATGGTTGCGTATCTAGAGAAGACTGAAGGGAATGCAGAGTATCACGAGATTATTTATTTTCTTACGCGCAGTTTCATTAATCATGCTCTCACTATAAGTCCAGTTGTTTCTACTACATTTGTTTAACAGTTTTGGACGTCTGCTAAGTCTAAAATAATCAACAATGTTAGGCACATTACTGCCAAAGTAGCTGGCAAGCCTGTGTCTATCACTGAGGCATCAATAAGAAGTGATCTTCTTTTTGATGATGCTAATGGGATAGACTCATTACCCAATCAGGCTATCTTTGATGCTATACAGCTTATGGGGTATGAAGGGGATTTAACAGTGTTAACATTTAACAAAGCTTTGTTTTCACCCCAATGGAGGTTTTTATTTCATATAATGAATCATTGTCTTAGTTCAAAAAGTACCTCTCGGATCAAATCCTCTACTAAATCCACTGCTGTCATTTTGCTTAACAACTAATCAGAAGTATAATTTTTTCAATGTAATTTTTGATGGTATGATTAGACAGTTAGATGCTAAGAAGAAGTTTGTAATGTATCCACGTTTTATTTCTATCTTTTTAGTTAAACAGCTAGCTAATGTACCTGTACCTTTAGATCATTTACTGAAGATTGCTTTAACAAGTAAAGTATTTTCTTTCATGGTTAAAAAGGGTAAACATTTCTCAGGGAAAGTCACCCCTTTATTTGCTTGTATGTTGGTACAACCAACAAAGGATGAGGGTGCCCCTTCAGAAAGACAATCTGAAGCATAACCTACACCCTCTCCTAGACCCTCTAAGCCACACACTAGTGAACTACCTGCTGAGGCACAACCAGACCCATCTCCTGCTCACACTAGTAAAGTACCTATGGAGCCACAGACTGACCCATCCCCTAGACCTTTACCTTCTACTATCATTCTTGATTCTATTCCAGACAGTTCTAGTGGGAATCTTGGAGGTCATTCATCCAGTGACAAATCCCTTTTAGGGAATGAGGGTGAAATGACACTCCAAAGTGTCTATGATCTTTGTCTCTCTCTATGTGCACAGGTTTCAGATCAAGCCAAGGAAATTCAACACTTGAAGGCTCAGATCAAAAAGCTTAAGAAGCAAGCTAAACCTGTAATCAAACACCACAAAGCATGGATGCACAGTGTCTCCTTGAAGTAAAGATTGGCAAGAAAGAGATCCTCACAGAAACAATAGGTGCACAAAGAGTCTGTATCCAAACAGGGGAGGAAGTTTGCTAAAGGTGAACCTTTAGTCCATAGAGATACTCTATTTGATGAGATTCCTGAAGATAAAATTGAATATATGGAGACTGAGGATGCTCAAGATGTGGGGAGGACAAGAGATGAAGTGAATGAAGAGAAGGAGAATGATGAAGATGTACTTAGTACTGCTCAAGAGAAAGTTAGTACCGACAAGGAGAAAATTAGTACTGACAGACCAATAGTTAGTACTGACGGATCCAAAGTTAGTACTGACATTCAAATTGAAGGTACCGATGAGCAAATTAAAAGTACTGATGAGCAAAGAAAAGGTACTGAAGATCATACTGAAGAAGGAAGTGCTACTCAAGCTACTCAAACAGCTACTACTACAATATTTGGAGATGATGAAACAATAGCTAAGGTACTTCTCAACATGAGTCAAGCCAAAGCAGTTTCTAGAGAGAAGGAGAAAGGTGTAGAGTTGAAGGATATTGAAGAAACTGACAGACCTAGGCCTAATTCTACAAGATCACTTCTGACATTAAAGCCTCTTCCAAAAATTGATCCAAAAGACAAAGAAAAGAAGAAAATAGAAGAAGAGGATGAATCTGAAAGTGAATCTGATGGTATTCCTGAAGCTGAGAAGAAGTTTAAACAGCTTACAAGTGATGAAGAAATGGCTAGGAAAATACAAGAAGATTGGGAAGGTGAAGAAGAAAGAAACAAATTAGCTAAAGAAAAAGCTACCAATGAAGCTCTCATAAGAAATTATGATGACATAAAGGCAAGAATTGAGGCTGACAGACTTCTTGCTGAGAAGCTTCAAGAAGAAGAAAGAGAGCAATTTACAATAGAAGAAAGAGCAAAATTCCTTCATGACATAATTGTTGCTCAAAGAAAATTCCTTGCTCAACAAAGATCAGAGGCCATCAGGAATAGACCACCTACAAAGAATCAACTGAGAAATCAAATGATGACCTACTTGAAGCATGTAGGAAACTTTAAGCACTCTGAATTGAAAACCAAGAAGTTTGAAGAAATACAAGCCCTGTATGAGAAGATTAAGAGGTTAGATGAAGATTTCATTTCTATTAGGTCTGCTGAAGATGAAAGACTGATTAAAAAGATGAATGAAAAAGGAATTGATTCCTCTAAAAATGAAGCTAAGGAGGAGAGTAAAGAAGAAGAAAGTAACAGAAAGAGAAAACTTAGTACTAGGAAAAAAATGAAGTCAAGGAAAAGAAGATTCATACAAAACATTTCTGAGGATGATAGTGAGAAAGAGAATGATGAGCTGAGATTACATTTAACAATAGCTCCAGATATGGAAAAAGAAGTAGATTATGAAATACTTGACAGGAAGTATCATATCAAAGAATGGAAAACTGAGTGTGTTGGAACTAAACCACAGGTTGATAAAGCTGAACATTTAGTGGAAATTAATCAAAATGTGGTGATTAGAAGCAATGACAAAAGAGATACTTTAGTACTCTGATGAGGGTGCTTTCCATATTTGATAGAGATGATTTGAATGCTGTATATCAAATGGTGAAGGACAGATATCAAGATGAGATACCTGAAGGTTTAGATAAAGTACTTTGGGGAGATTTGATGATTATGTTCAATCCAGATGATGAAGATAAGTTTTGGAACTCACAGCAGGATTAGAGTATAGTAAGTTGGTAAGCAAACATGGTTTCTTTAGGGTTACCTAGCATTAGTACTGAGGCAGGATTAGTCATTCATATGCTTGTAGAGAAGAAGTATCCTTTGAGAAAGAAAGTACTATTGCAAATGCTGGAATTAAAGTTAGAGTCTGAAGAAGATAGTACTATGGCATTAGAATTGATTAGATTTGTCAAGAAGTTACTTGCAGAGTTAGAACCTGAAGACTCTGATGGAGATGAGGAGGATCTTTGAGTGTAGGTGTCAAAACCACACAACAAATGGTCATTAGTTCACCATGCTTAACAGGCATAAGAACTGGCTAGTCCATAAGCAAACGGCTTATGGTAAAGACTTCTCAAATCCGTTTATGGTTGACAATTTACCAAAAATTGTAGGGTTCTCAACTCACCTTGCTTCATTGGTGAAGAGTTGGCTAGTCCAATATCCAAACATCTTGGGTAGAGAAAAAAATCCCCTAAAAATTTTTTCAAATCGTTGAATCTATAGATTGCTAAAAACTATATGATATTTTACATGCACCATTTTATGGCAATAAAGCATTGGCTATGTCCAAAAGTCAAACGGTATTTGGTATAGATAAATCAATTTCCGTGAGGTTGACAGTTTACCAAAAACTGTATGGTAATTAACTCACCATGTTTTTAAATGAAGAGTTAACTATCCCAGAGCAAACGGCTACTGGTAAAGGAACATCAAATCCGTTTATGGCTGGTAGTTTGCCAAAAACTACAAAGCCAACTTAGTTGGATTGTTGCTGAAAAGATGTTGCTGTGTTGCTGAGAAGACAAAGTTGCTGCTAAAGAAGGATAGAGTTTGAAGATCAAGAAATGTTTGAAAGTGTTTGGATACCTCCAATATAAGCCTTAAGAAGATAAATCATGAAGAAACATGAAGAAAAATAGTTCAACATTCATGGTTAAGGAGGATTGTTAGATTTACGTTTTTCCTAACTTAGTACCAGACCAATATTAATAGTTAGTACTGATAGTTATAGTTAGTACGGACAGTACAAAGTGTTAAGTACTGATCAGTTAGTTAGTACCGATAGTAGAAACTAGTTAGTACCGTTTAAGAGATATGTATGAGATATTTTAGGAAAAGATATGTATGCGTTTTGTAAGCCTGTTAGGGTTTATCCTTAGTCTATAAAAGGACCCCTCTTGGCATAGTTAGAGATACGAGCTCAATACATCTCATACAAAATCATATCTCAATAGTTAGTAATCTGTAATCACTCAAAGTAGATTAATAGAAATTATTATTTAGTTTTTCATTGTTCTTCTTAGTACTTGTGTTAAGATTCCGCATTAACACATAGTATTCATAATCAGTGTTTTTACATAGTTAACTGTATTTATACATCTTGGCTATCATCCTTAATAGGCTGCATAGATCTATTCAACAAGGGACTCATAAAAGCTTTGTGACGAAATCCATAATGATGTTGTCCTACTTCCATTGAGGTATATCAGGTTGTACCAACAATACTGATGGCCTTTGATGTTCGGCTTTGACCTTAGCACACGTCAGACATTTGCTAACATAGGTGGTGATGTTTGCCTTCATATTGGGCCACTAATATAGCTTTTTCATGTCTTGGTACATCTTTTCAGAACCCGGATGGATAGAATACTTTGACTTGTGGGACTCATGCATGATCACAGTCCTCAAATCACCCTAGCATGGCAACCAACTCCTGTCGTTTAGACATAGAGTTCCATCCGTGCGGGGTTCCAACTTTTCTGTCCTAAGCTTCTTCGGATCTTTAGAATTTTCAACCAACATGCCTCCAACATCTTTGTTCTTGATTAATCTTAGTTTCCCGTCTTCAGTTTGAGCATCACAAAATTTGTTTGTGAGATTCAAACCTATAGTCATGACTAAGGCTCGAACCCTTAATGGTGGCTCTCGTTCCTTCCTGCTCAAGGCGTCAGCAACAACATTTGCTTTCCCTAGGTGATAACGAATCTCGCAATCGTAATCACTAAGCAATTCTAACCAACGATGCTGCCTCATATTCAGCTCCTTTTGATTAAGAATGTGTTGTAGACTCTTGTGATCCGTGAACACCATACACTTGGTTCTGTACAAATAGTGTCTCTAGAGTTTTAGAGAAAACACTACCGCTCTAAGTTCTAAATCATGAGTCGTATAGTTCTTCTCATGAATTTTTAGCTCGCGCGATGCATAAGCAATCACCTTCTCTCTTTGCATCAACACAGCGCCCAAACCTTTGATCGAAGCATTACAGTATATGATAAAATCTTCGCTTCCTTCAGGTAAAGCCAGAATTGGTGCACTACACAACTTCTGCTTCAATAGTTAGAACGATGTTTCTTGTTTGTCACCCCACTCAAACTTGACCTTCTTCTGAGTAAGCTTGGTCATTGGTTTGGCAATCTTCGAAAATCCTTCGATGAATCTTCGATAATACCCAGTAAGACCTAAAAATTGACTAATCTCCGTTGGTGACTTAGGAGATGCCCAATCTTTAATGGATTCGATCTTGGCAGGGTCCACGTGAATACCCTGGCTGTCAATCACGTGACCGAGGAACTATACTTTAGGAATCTAAAATTCACACCTAGAAAATTTAGTATACAACTCCTCTTTCTTAAGCAACTCTAAGATTAACTTAAGGTACTCTTCGTGTTCTTGCTTGTTCTTTGAGTATATTAGAATATCATCAATAAAGACAATTACGAATTTATCCAAATATGGTTTGCATACCCGATTCATAAGGTCCATGAATACGGCAGGTGCGTTTGTCAAACCAAATGGCATAACTTGAAATTCATAATGGCCGTAACGAGTTCTAAAGGCGGTCTTCAGAATGTCTTCTTCTCGAACCCTCAGTTGGTGATAACCTGACCTTAGGTCAATCTTCAAGTAGACACTCGACCCTTGAAGCTGATCAAATAAATCATCAATTCTTGGAAGTGGATAACGGTTCTTCACCGTTAGCTTGTTCAATTCCCGATAATCAATGCACATCCGGAATGATCCATCCTTTTTTTGACAAATAGGACTGGGGCTCCCTAGGGTGAGGAACTAGGTCTTATAAAGCCTTTTTCAGATAGTTCTTTTAGTTGATCCGACAACTCTTTCATTTCAGAAGGTGTCAATCGATAAGGTGCCCGTGCTACAGGTGCAGCACCAGGTACCAGATCGATTTGAAATTCCACTTGTCGAGTCGGAGGAAGACCTGGCAAGTCCTCAGGGAATACATCAGGAAAATCTTGAACTATCGGTACGTCCTCAAGTCGATTCTTCTCTGACTAGTCTTCCATCTCCTTTGTAGTAACATTTTCCAAAAAGACTAGACATCCTTTTAGCATGTATTCTGGTGTTTTGGTGTACGAGATAATGTGCAGACGAGATTCGTTTCCCCGGTTGCTTTTGTCACCGTGAATGATTAGAGTTTCATTTCCCCAGGGGATACGAACGATCTTCTCAGCACACACAATGATTGCTTGGTACTTTACCAACCAATCCATACCAATTATAGAGTCGAAACTACCAAGTTCTATGGGCATTAAGTCTATGTTGAATGGGTGTTTCAGGATGTTTAATGTACAACCCCTAAGGATAGTGTTCAACCTAATTATTCTCCCGTCGGCTAGTTCAACGTCATAATAGTGATCTAATGCAGTTGGTGTGATATAAATTTGGGAGCTAAATGCAGTAGACACAAAACTCCTATCGGCACCAGTATCGAATAAGATGAAAACATAGCAGTTGTTTAGAAGGAACGTACCCATCACGATGTTAGAGTCTGGGTTTTACCCTGCATGGCCTACCGCATACACTTTCGCTAGAGCATTGACATTTCCAGCTGGGTTCCCTCAATTGTTGTTTTTCTTCAGTTTTAGAGATTCCCTCTTAAAATTTCCTTGGGCATCACATTCATAGCAAGTAGGCTTTTAACCTATCCCAGTGCCCCTTTGGTTATTAGCAGTGTTGGCATTAGCAAGACTCCTGCAATCACAGGCCAGATGGCCAACTCGATTGTACTTGTGGCATTTGGGAGCACACAGACCATCGTGGTGATAATTGCACTTAGGGCATAGGGGTTTAGATCCCTGTATAGCTTCTTCTTACTAGTCCCTGCAGCATAAGCCCTGTCGGTGTTTTGCCTCTTATTTTGTGGTTGTTGTTGTTGGTTATTATCTTGATTTCTCTTATTCTCTATCTGACGATCAACAAAAGTGCGGATTCTCTTATCCATCAGTTCGGTTGCTATTTCAGTTGCCTCTTGCATTGTCTTAGGCTTTGATGCTACTATACTTTCGTGGATCATGTCGGGCAAACCACCAACATATCTCTCAATCTTGTCAGATTCTTCAGGAAACATTCTAACACACAGCAATACTAGTTCCTAAAAACATTAGTTGTACCCTATCACATCGGTACCTTTCACTTTCAAATCCCACAGCTCGACTTTGAGCTTCTTAATCTTGGTCCTCGAGTAGTACTTGTCAGTCATCTTCTTTTTTAGTTCTGTCCAAGTCATTTCATAAGCAACGTCATTACTAACGGTCCTAACGTGGGAGTTCCACCATGTTAAAGCATTTCCCAGAAGAGTACAATTGGAGAACTTGATTTGGTTTTCCACAAAACAGTTGCTTATACGGAACACAATTTCCATTTTCTCAACCCATTGAGTTAATTCGACAACTCCTTCTGTGCCTTTGAAATTTAGAGGTTAGCACTTCATAAAGTCTGGGTAAGTACACTCACGAGTGGCTCGCTCATTTATTCTAACACCCGTTCCTGAATTATGGTTGTCTTCGCCATTTGTGCTTCTGATAGCATTATGTGCTGCCAAAGCGAGAGTAACGCCTTGGTCAATCATTGCCTGAAGCTGGGCATTAGTGACAGATGTGGTGGTGGTTGTGGCGGCTGGTGTTGATCTGGTGGCTCTTTTTGGTGCCATTTTCTTCAATCATAAGAAAATATAATACGCGTTAGATTTTGTAAAATCATAACCATGACATGAAATATACACAATAAGTAAAATGAGATCACAACACATAGTGGAATATACAACTAAATTAAATATTAACAATGGATAAGCTAAATCGACATTCATTCATAATAAATTCTATTATAGACGTGACATAATACAATCATTCCATATATAAATTAGAAAACATACATGAATGGTTCAGATACAAAACGATCACTACGTTTAGGTTACAAGATAAAAGAATACATACAATCTAAAGCCATACTAGCCGGGAGTTACCCATAATACTTAGTATGCTGTACAAAATAGCTAGCTATAACAAGATCTATGAACTGCTACCGGCCTCCTCCGGTGCATTGGGCTGTGCAGGACCTCTAGCGGATCCTTGTCGACTCTAAAGTGCTGTCAACTGTGTCTGCAGTGTCTTCATCAATTTTAGGGCCTCTATCAACTGTGTCTGTCTCCAACGGTCTGCTGCCCATAACTCCGTAATCTCTGACCGCTGTGCTACCACCTGAGTGCGCATTGTCATAACCTCAGTACATGCGAGGTCACTTGCATCTATAGACCACCCCCTAGCATATTGAGACATCCTGGCCTCAATCTCCATGAGCCTAGCTGTGCGAGCATGTGCACACCTATCCCTAAACAACATGTTGACCCGACTGGTCACCATCTGTAGCTTAGTCTATGCATCATCCAGTCTCCCATATATCTCATTGGTATCCTATCTCATAGTCGTGACAAGGTTTGTCACCCGTCGACCTAACTCTGTCTCATTAGTCGCTGGTGCCCCTAGCATACCCACAAGCATCTCATCTCAAGTTTCGATAATCCTATAACCAATATATCTCTCTGGATCTCGCATAATATCATCATCCAAGGTGGCAATAAAACCATAGTCTCTCCTGAAATCTCCATTAGGTCTAGCAGTAGGAGCAGATGAACTCTCGCCTACCTCATATCTTAGACCAAAGGCAAAGCATAACCTCTTCCGAGGCGGTAAGCAAGCCTCATGAACATCCGCTCTACGGTCAGTAGAGGGAAGAAGCAAAGGTGGTGATGGAGTAGGTAGCGGTATAGGTAGGAGTGGTGGTGTCCCGGATGGTGGTGCCTCTGATCGAGGTGCCAAGATATAGGTGGATGGTACAACAGCTCTTAACATGGCCACAGATGCCATGGTACGTGGAAGTACAATAGGTGATGGTAGTGGTAGTGGATGGTAAGTAGATGGTGCCTCGACTCTCAGTCGGATCATCAGAGCTCTATATCCTAAAGGATAAGTAGGGCTAGCAGGTAGTGGTAAAGGTGATACAAGTAGTGGTGGTGAGGGAATCTGAGGTAGTGGTGATGACCATAAAGAAAGTGGTGATGGTGGAGGTGGTGGTATAGCAAGGAGTCTAGCAACCTTTGCCTCAGACCAAAATGGTGTAGGTGGCTCATCTGGGATCGACATCCTAGCAGTAACGTGGTATGCAGGATGTGGTGGTGGTGTAGCCGTAGACTCGTTAGTCTCAAACAACTCAATCTCCTTAGCAAATGGGGCATGAGCAACAGCTGGTAAAGTAACAACTGTAGAGTCGGCAGGAGCTGGGTGCTCCTCCTCCTCCTTATCCCCCTCAATATCAACATCATCATCCTCATCATCATCGAATGACTCATCCTCATCATCGCCATCATCTCCTCCGTCGGCAGGATAATCGGCAGGATCCTCCTTAGGGTCCTCCTTAAAATCGGACTCTGGAACATATCTTGGTGAGTCAACAGTAGGTGAGGCAGCAGCAGGCAGTGGCTGCTCCTCAGCTGGAAATACCTCATCCTCTGGTGGCATGAACTCCAGATAAACCGAATCTGGAACAAAGTCTGATAGAGGTGGTGCCTGCTCTGGCTCCTCAAGGCCAGGCACGTAGTCTGGTGATGGTGGGGCCTATAAAACGACATGCACATATGAGTCATCTAGCATCTAGGGTAGTCCCTCATACTCGGGTCCAACAACTCTCGGGGATCCAATGTCTGATAATCCCTCAAACGGACTGGATACCTCCCTGTATGTAACCATGGAATCCTCAGAGTCCGACATAATAGTATCTAAAAATCCAAAATAGCTTATATTAGTATTTAATATAAGACTCTTATAGTAATATACATTTATATCATAACATGTATATCAATCATGAATGCATCTAGCCTAATCAACTAATGCAACAACTAGTGTATGTATGTATGTCCCGTGAAAATCCCTTTGTATGAATGCAATGTTTGAAAATGGTTATAGTCCAAAAAAAATCAATTTTGACTGGTTCTCAATAATCCTTGGCTCTTGATTACCAAACTGTATACACCCCCAAAATGGATCGCAGCGGGAATTGGTTGGGGATGGTACATTCATAGATCAATAACACAATATATTATATTAAGAACGACCAAAAGTCGTTTATAAAAACCGATACATTGGATTTAGCAAAGTATTTGTTACAAAAGTCCAAAAGCTTTACTTGTTCAAAATACAGAATACAAGATTCAGTTCATTAACAATTTTATCTAAATATAATGCAACCAAATCTTTAGCTGTGACATTTGCCAATAATTATATGCACAATGTATCTCTTGCACCGTGCCTTATTGACCTCCTTAAGAAATTGCTTTAAACGTCAACATATTGTTGAGTGAATTCATAGGTTTGTAAATGTATAATGTAGGACCGCAAGATTTCCCCATGATAATGCAACAGATGCAAACATACATAAAAATTGTATCGTTTCTCCTAAGCTTCATGACACTGAGCTTCGACATGTATGGATTTGCAATATAAAATGCCAACATTGCTATTGATGTATGTTTCTAACTCGAAACATCCTATGTCGACATGGTATAGTTCGTTTGTCCTGTGATAGAATAATCACCTGAACGGGGAGGTCAATCCCAAATAGATCTATATATAACATTCGCGCTCACAACAGTAACTGACAATTCATGATTATGGGCTCAGATGGGTTATCGCTACTTAGGCAAACACGTAATCAAGTAAAATGTACACTTGCGTCCAACAATTTGTAAAATTGCATATGTTTCTAGCCCAAACTGTAATCATTATAAATGTAAAACGTGGGGCTATGAACTCATTCGAGTGAATGAATATCAAGTATATCACAGAATATAAGAGTCTTGTGTCAGATAAAACGACGAATGGAGTGCATACTTAATTAATTATAGGCCGTATAAGTACTAAGCACTTTGAATAACTACTACACAATATAATTCTAATATAGCTAAAATCACCATCCTATTCGTTTATGAAATCATATTTATAATGTAAAAACATTTATAAATATCTCTTTAGTAAAAACGGCGTAACTTTATCGTTTTAAGCCCGTTTCTTATGTCCACGTTCTCGTATTAAGACGACGTATCAAAATATTACATTTTCAATATTTGAGTCCCCTGGTGAACAGTGGTTTTTACTGTTCATATACTTTTATAAATTATTTTTATAAAATTATTCATCGTAAACCCGTAAATGCCGTATTTTTATCCGTTTTAGCTCTGATTTTAGTGATTCTTTCGAGCACGTATTCGTAATTGAAAGTTATATCAAATTATGTTATTTTTCAAAATATATAGGTTTAAGATGAATAGTGATTTTTACTGTTCGTAGTTTATAAAATTATTATTATAAACTTTAATTATCGTAAACTTGCGAAATTCATAACTCCTTCGTTATTGATCAAAAAATTATGATTCTTAATGTTTTGGAATCCTAATAATATGTACTATCTGAGAAAAATAACTAATCTTATATATCAGAAGTATTTTGTAACTTGTTTTTATAAAATTTCTTTTATAAACCCGTTTATTATCGTATAACTTGTAAACTACGTATCTCCTTCGTTATAAAGCGGATTTTTAAGTTTCTTACATGGTTGGAATCCTCATGACATGTAGTATTTAATAAAAATATAAACTAAATATATTTATGTTGGTCTTATAATATTCCTTTCACAACAATAATCAAACCCAAATAAGCCCTTTGTTGAGCCAGAAATGAAGAAAGAAGAAAAAGAAGAAAAGAAAACTAGGAAAGTTAGATTAGAGAGAGAAATTGTGGATTAGAAGTGTGACAAATGCAACCAACATCCTCTCCATGTGTGGAGAGGGTTTATTTTATACCCTTGAGCCATAAGTGGCATGTGGGCTTTTCTACTTGGACTGGGCTTGGCTAAACTTGGGCTTTGAGCCTGAAACATGGACAATATTAGATTACAATCCAAGCTCGTTGAACCCGACTAGCCTATTACTTTACAAGACCCAATTTGACTTTATAAGACCGATAACATTCTTGTTTGACTTAATATAATTAAGGCTAACAATCTCCCCCAATGTTGAGGTCTCTTTCTTCAAACTCCTCCATACCACCGATAACATTCTTGTAGGAGTTTGCTTTGTTTTATCATTATCTCCCCTAACGTTAAAGATATGACTTTTGACGTTTATGTTTTGCCTTGTTTTGATCTTGTCTTGTTTGTAATAGCTTTGTTCATTCACGCTTTGTGATCTTGATCTTGAGCCTTTATCTTTTTGACTTTGAGTTCTTAAGATCGTTATCTTGCATCATCTCCTTGACTTGAATCATCTTGATTTAACTTTCTTGATCATCTTGTGCTCTTGACCAACATGCTCATACTTGTTACATTCTTGTTTGACATATATGATTATAAGTCTAACAATCTCCCCTAATTGATGATTCTTTATTTGATGATGAGGCTCTTTAATGGTGGGGAAGATTAGAATAAACTATCTTGATGTTGTATGATTGACTTTGAAAGCTTGAGTATGAGCATGTGGTTTATGAATCCGACTTTGCTGGAATAAGGCTGCAACACCGTCGTCTAAACCTGAAATAAGACAGTTAGTAATAAAAGATGAATATGGATTTGTCATTCATCTTGACTTTAGTTTCATTAACCTCCGGTTTCCTGTTTTATAATATAAATACTATACCTGTGATCAGTAGAATTTCAAAGACTCTTAACAGGGTTCCAGCTCAAATGCGTAGGATCTTCTAACACTCGATTATTAGAATCACCAGCTTGCTATTCTCATTACCGGAACGTCTCAAAGCACAACAACACGTAAGAGTGATCATGTTACTATCTTTCTGATTAAGTCGTCAATTCAATTACTGGACCAAAATCGATATCCAGTTAGCACAAGCTGATTCATATAGAAATTCTTGCACTCACCTACCAAGTAGCTTGTTTGATGTTGGCTCAAGCGATGATTTTCAACTTTCACGGTGAATACTTAAGGTATCACTCGGAGTTTCTGGCAAGATCTCAAGGCTAATGCTAGGATTCTTTGTTACAACTTTGTGAACTTTATGGTGTTTCATCAAGTGTATTTTTGACATTGTAGTCCTAATGAATTTATAATATGAGCTCTTCTTGGCTCTAGACTCGATTTGTACACTATTGTGTTTTTTAGTAATCGGAGGCTGGAGCAGACTGCAACCTATTCAATATCAACACTTGGAGTGAGATGTCAATAAAAACGTGTGTATCTCTTGACAAATGGACAATTTCTTTTGAGATAACCCGAATGGAGGAAGGGTTGAGCATTGCATCACTGGGTCCATGATGTCATCTTCAATATCACAATCATCTATGTGATTTTGATGGTATTATTTATTTACTCGGTTTCTACCTAAGTGTAAGGAGTCTTCTTCTTTTCACCCTTTATCCATACATTTCTTTTTCATTCTTCAACCCCTTCAATGCTTACCAAGACGTCATTACTAACACCTTGTTGTGATTGTTCCAGTGTTAGCTCAATCTTAGTCTGCATTTCCCACTTATACACATTCTACTCCATTCATACACTAAGACTGCAATTCAACTTATGGAGTGTCCTGGGTAGATCCCTCCGTTCTTTTGGATCGTAAGACATACCTAACCTAACCACCTTATGACTTCAGAATCGTCGTGAAATTAATAGGTTGTTGGGTATGAGATCGAACCATAAAACCATTTTCTGACATTTTTATTTTCAAATACCCCCCTACACATGTGCTCCGAGATTCGAAATTGTTTAGCACATGAAGGAAAGAGTTGCACTTAGAGTCTTAAAGATCACCTTCTCCTATATCATATTTTAATTACAATTTTCTCCCCTTATTTTAAATAATAAAACACTTAGTATTTGAAATACCAATTGATTAAAATTTGACATGAAAAATTCCATGGGGAGAAAAATTATACCACGATATTGCATGAATTCAGATTCTGATAGCTCCCCTTCAACAGTATATGTGGGATACCAATATTTATTAAAACTTGACATTGGAATGAAAAATTGATATGACACCACAAAATGTTAAAGAACGAGAGATAGATGCCTTAGTGAACAGTGTATATTAATAATTGACATTATAAGTTTCCACATTTTAATTTCACAGATGTGTTTGGATTACATAGAATTGACATTTAGGAAGATGTACCCAACACATTAAAGGTTTGTTTAAAAAGCTCCCCCTCAGAAATTGATTCACATAAAATGACATTCTACGTACTACAATTCTTTGAAAATTATTCGAGGAAGGGAGTGTTGAACACACAATTTTAACAAATACCACTTTTTATGGAAAAATACCACAAATTATATTGTAGACAATTTTGACATTGAAAGTTCTTTTTGAAAAATTGTGTTCAACGATTTTAAAAACATGATAGAAGACTTCTCTTCTATTTTAGAGTAAGCGCACTGAAGCGTACACTTCCCTATAACATTCGGGACCGAGTTATGTACTGAAATGTACATAAGTCATTAAGAAAAATTTAGAAATGACATGTTTTGAAAGCATTTGAAACTCCTGTTCGAACTTCATTTACACGCCCGTGTCGATGTTAATCAACATTTCTAGGTACGTAAATGTTATCGATTCTAAGAGACATGTCGAGAAGATTCTTTTTGGTATTTTTGAAATTTTTTAATTTTATATTTTGTTTTTCTAGGTTTTATAATTTTCTTTTTTTCTTTTTTTCAAAATTTTTATAAATCAAAAATAAAGAGAGAATAAAAATATTTACAAATTGATGTTTGATGGATCAAGTAGATTCAATTGCCAGAACCTCCAGTTCATCTGGAGTCAACATCTCCATACCGATTGTCTGACAAGATACTAAACCTATCTTCCGATAAAGTATTTAGTGAACAAGTCCCAAGCTAACTGGTATTCAGTTCCGACAAAGAATAATTCAACAATACCCTTTTCAACATGTTCCTTTATGAAGTGATATCTGACATCGATGTGCTTGGTACGGGAATGCTGGACTGGATTGCACGAGATGGCTATGGCTGCCTTTGAATCACAATACATAGGTATTTTGTCAAAGTGAAAGCCATAATCTGTGAGCTGAGTTCTCAACCATAGAACTTGAGCGCAACACGCAGATAAAGACACATACTCGACTTTTGCTGAAGATATGGAAGTTCAGTCCTGCTTCTTGGACGACCAGCTGACTAACTTATCACCACCTAGAAATTGTATGCCACCAGATGTGCTCTTACGTGAATCGAGACAGCCCGCGTGATCCGAATCTGAAAAAGCAGTTAGTTCGAAACCGGTGTCCTTCGGATACCAGAGTCCCATATTAATGGTATTCTTAAGGTACCGAAAGATCCGATTAACCGCAGTGAGATGTTTCTCAGTCGGTTTCGCTTGATAGCGAGCACAATAACATGTAGCATGCAAATAATTCCTGGTCTACTGCTGTTAGTACATGAGTGCTCCGACCATACTACGATATTCCTTTGTCGACCAGAGTACCACTCAAGTCAGCATCAAGGTGTTTTGTAGCCATTGGAGTACCAATGCTATCACATGAGGTCATACCATGCTTTTTAAGTATCTCTTGAGCATACTTAGCTTGGTTTATAAAGATACCACGAGGGGATTGGTGGATCTGAATTCCTAAAAAGAATTTCAGCTCCCCCATCATAGACATATCAAACTTGCTGTGCATTAGTTTTCATGTTTTGAAAGTTTTGGGTTCGTAGAACCAAAAATTATGTCATCAACGTAAATTTGCACAAGCAGTATGTCTTCCCTATGTTTAGTTATGAATAGAGTTGGATCAATAGAACCTTTTGAGAATCCTTCGGATACCAGGAAGTTGGAGAGTTCATCATACCACGCTCTTGGTGCTTGTTTGAGACCATATAAAGCTTTCTTGAGACGGTAAACTTTGTCAGGATGATATGGGTCAACAAATCCATCTGGTTGGTTTACGTACACTTCTTCCTTCAGAGGTCCGTAAAGAAATGCTGTTTTAACGTCCATTTGGTACACTGTAAATGATTTGTGTGTAGCATACGCAATGAATAGCCGTACAGCTTCCAACCTAGCAACTGGTGCAAATGACTCTTCGAAATTAATTCCTTCCTTTTGAGCATATCCCTTAGCCACAAGACGAGATTTGTTGCGAATGACAGTATTTTCCTCATCACGTTTGTTTTTCCAGAGCCACTTTAAGTTAATGACATTTTTGCAAAGTGGTCTGTCGACTAATTCCCATACATCTAATCGATCAAACTGATGAAGTTCTTCCTGCATTGATTCAATCCATGCAGAATCAGCCATGGCTTCTTTGATGTTCTTTGGTTTGGTTCGACCACGGTGAGTGCGAACATACACATATCACCATCTATTTCTAGCTGACGTCTTGTTCTAACTGATTGAGAAGGATTTCCAATAACTTGTTCTAATGGATGATCTTTTGTCCAACGTTGTGCGGAAGGATGGTGTTGATAGAAAGTATGCATGTTTGACGAATCAACATGACGAGACGATGTCTCCCCTTGTTCTTGTACCGGTGTACTAAAGATGTTGATAAATTCATCGTCGTCAAATTGTGCATTTTCTGTATTGGTTTCTGCTGAATAATGGTTCCAAGGTGCAGTGACAGTTGGTACTGAGTGGAGTTTGATGTGTTTGAAGGAATATTCAATGGAGGTGGATCTTCAACATTGGTTGTGTAGAAGTGTAGTTGTGTATGTTTGACGTTTATCATGATTACAGCAGCATGTACACGGAAGACTTTGAACACAACAGAAGAAGTTCCATTGAGTAATTCACTGAACATCGGACTATATAGCAATTCCAGCTCATTTGACGTTGTTACTGTCTCAGCAACTTGAGGAACATTTTCTTGACTTTTTGGACCAGGACTTAAACTGTCTTTGACTTTGAGAAATCTTTCTTTGCAAGAGAATCTGAAAAAATAGCTGGTTTACCTAAAATGGATTGTCTTTTGACTTTCTAAAAGCATTCGGTTGTCGAATAACCGAATGATTATTTCAAACTAGTTTTCCACATATTTTCCTTTCATCTTTTCTATGAGTTTCTTCAACTCACTTATTGCAATTCCTTTGTCTTGTAATTTAGCTTTCAAGTCTTGAATTTCAAAATACTGTTCATGTTCTTTCAGAAATACATTTGACTGATTTTCTTTGAAAGATTTGTCATGTTTTATCTTTTCTTTATAATGTTGTAAATCAAGTTCAAGATTAATCGCATGTTTCTGAAGTGATTCAAAATTCTTGAAATAGTTCTAATCTCTTTGAAAGCTCTTTTTACAAGATGTTTACATTTTTCCCCAGGTTTCTACGTAATCACATTGCAAATCAATAAATTCATCTAAATCAGTGTATATACCAAGCATTGCATTCATGTGATCAGCATAGTAATATTCCCTTAAAAGTCGGTCGATTTCATTCAAAAACTGTGTTTTTTGAGTTTCCAGTTGAGATTTGAAAGTGTCTACTTCATTTTTAAGAGAATTAAAGTATCTCCAAATCAGCAAACATTTCCTCTTTCAAAACACAAGTGAAATGTTCTAAGTCCGCATTCAGTTTGCTTATTTGGGCCAAAATTTCCTTCTATGTGTTTTTGAATTGAAATGGATCCGCTGTTACCAAAATAAGTTTTTTGGCAATTGTTTGTTTGCAACTTCAACTCTTGCAAAAATCTTGTCGACACTCCTTTTAATCTTGAAAAGTTCTTTAGAGATTTTACACTTTTGATCCCAAGGAATGGATTCATCCATTCGTTTTTCTAACAAAGTTGTTTGTTTACGAAAAGACTCTTTGGAAAATTCCTTATTAGAAGATGTATGACTCTCATTGACATTTTGGAAAATAGTGTTTTGTTCAACCCGACTTTCTCGTTGTGGATCGAACAAATCATAAAGATTATTCAATTAATCATAATCAAACGGTCTGATTAAATCGCTTAATTTTGATCGATGTTCTTTTTCAAGACAATCATTCGTCAGAATCAGGGGCCTAACACCAATGCAATAATATCATTTAGCAATCCAATATCATACTACGAGGATTAGCCGCTCTTTGAGCTTTCTTGAGTAACTCCGGTTTTTTGCATACTTGTTATACAATTACGATTAGCATATTCATTGTTTTGAACAGATTGCCGGTTTTATATACAAAATCATTAAAACTGACTTTGTTTTCTAAAGCAAAGACTTATCAAGTTCCTTGTCTTTCACGAGTTTGTAAAGCATAATCTAGCCTCTTTTTTCTTGTGACCATAATTGGAGATGGTTTCTTGATGTGCACAAAGCTCCTTTTTCATATCCGAAATCGTTTGATTTAAATCATTTATTTGTTAAGTATATGCATTAAATGATTTTTCAAAATCGATTTTGTATGACATTAAATCCCCTTTAGCTTTTGCACAATTAATTTCCACCTTTGACCCATAATTCACATCCTTATACTTATCAAGTTCCGCTTGGAACTTCTTAAGGTCTTTAAACATCAACTAATTAGTCTTGGACAGTTCATTGTTTTGCTTCTTTGAAATTGTTATTTGATGAAATCGTAAACTTTTATTTTTAGTTTTAAAATCCTCAATTTCACCTTTCAATTTATTAACTAACTTCTTGTTTGATGATTCCAAAAAATTATTTCGATTTTTGCTGTCATCAATTTCACATTTTAGTTTCTGAATTAAAGAAGCAAGCAAATCACGTTCTTGATCAAGTTCATCAGTTTCATCCTGTCATTAGAGCTTCTAACATCAACATATATCCATGAATCAATAGTGATATTAGAGTCACCTTGTTCCGTCAGATATATGTCATTACTAGATTCAGGCTGCTCAGGATGTTTATTTTCCATGGCAAACACATTATAGTTGTCATTATTGTTTGTACCTTATGCATTGGCTCAATCATCAAGATTGGTCTAGAATTGTCAACTGGATCTGGAGTTAACCTCTTGAAAGTTGTGCCATGTACAAAAATGTGCTTCCAAATCCTGATCATCAGACTCATCATCAGTATCCATCCCTTCAATCAAGCTTGTTCTGCATCAACTGAACCCCAGCTACCTCTTGTTACACAATAACATTTATTTCCTGTGAAAAGCTGCCATCCTTTACTCGTTTCGGTTTCTGACATTCCCTTGATACATGCCATATTCCTTGCAGTTGGTAACACTGAATCCCAGACTTTTGCACAACCAGAGTACCTACATTTCCCTAGCCCCAGCACATTAATGCCCTACTAAATATCATACTCCAGTTCCTCGTGTTAGTACTTGGAGAATTATCTTGAATTTAGGCTCGACTGGTGTTTTGATGAAGTTCGAAGTTTTTTGTTGTAGGTTTGTAGAATTTTCGTTGAACGCGAGAGAAATTAAAGCCATGAGTTTGTCAATCTCCTTTTTCCGTTGACATTTTCCTCATCTTTTCATAACCGTAGCAGGTTCTGGAGCATAATAGGAGCAAAAGAGGTAACAATTGCTTTTTTCCCTCTGTTTCTAGTGGACTATTTCAATCTGGTGGAGGAATATTAAATGTTTTTGAGTAGGATGGTTTTGATGAATGGTAACTGTTTTTTTGAGCAACAAGTGCAAGTGGATTAGCATTACGTGCTAGTCATTCAGTTTCGTATCTCATTGACTTCATTTCCTGGTTTGCTTCAAATGTCATAAAGGCTTGCATAGGAAACATTTCCACTCTTGACTCTGCTTAACAAGTGTCACAAAACCTTTGCCATTCTGTTGTAGTTAGAATTAAGAACTGGACAATCACTGATGATTAGTAACATGACATAGATTTCGAACAAGCTCATTCATCATCTTGTAAAACCAGGAATAATACGATCAAGTGATCACCATCCCGTAATGTAATTTTCAACTCCAATATAAATGGTTTAAGTCTGAACATTAATTGATTCACCTTGTTTCAACCTTTCAATGGGCTTCCACATTTCACATGCATTTAGACAAGCATCAACTATGGAGTAGATGTCATTATCTATCCCTGTTAGAATTATCTGAAAAGCTTCAGCTTCAGTATTCAGTTGATCTCATATGTCTTGTGAAACATTCTTGTAGTTCTCCATATACCCTCTCTGTGTGTTTCTGAACTACCTTCAGCAACCAGAACTGTTCTTCTCAGCCCATTGAAATTGTATGGTGGATTTTGGAGACAATAGTGGATGAGTTCATTGTTAGGTTTGGTTCCAAGTATCTCTTGATGTCTGGATTCACTGAAGGCTAAATTACCCGGTGCCAACTTTGGTTGACGAATCCTTTGCTACCCCTTCCATGATAGCATTATGAAGACATTCGATGATTAGTTTTCAAATTGGTATTTGAATTGACCATTTTGGATGTGTGAAAGGATATCGAATCTTAAAAGGTAAAGTGATTGTTTGTTGTGGATTGAAATCAATTAACTTCAGTATTTACAAACTTTGATTAAACTCGAGAAATAATCGTATCTTCACGGATTTACAAAATCAAGAAGAAACCGTAAAACAAAAATTAATTGATGTTGAAATCGTTGTTGAAATTGAAGGACTTGAACTTTCGTTAACGATTTGTGAGCTTAAAACGATGAACGGTGCACAAAAAAGGAGAAGGACAAACGATGTAATGTTGTTTTAACAATGAGGGTTATAAAACAAACAAAGGACAAAGTTTGAATTGGGTTTGAAGTTCAGGGACCAATCTTGTCACTCTTGTTGTTCTAACAATGAAGGTTATAAAACAAACAAAGAACTAGCTTTGAAATTATGTTAGAGTTGAGGGATTGCATGTGACAACTTGCAAAAAGTTTCATTAATAATAAAAATTCCCTCCAAACTTTGTCTTCCTCGTTTTTTTTATTAAAAAATATGACAATGAAACGAATGAATATTTGATCTTATGTACTCATACGGTTATCGTCGGTAAAATCCGAATATACCACGTTGATCGAAACGATGTCACGAACACGATGATATAATTCTGAAGTCCCGTCGTTTAACGTCACTCGAAACCGAAAAACCGAAAATTTGTTAAAACGTTTAAGATTTTGTGTTCCCCTGGTTCGGTCCTCAAAAATCTTGCTCGTTCGGTCGTCTAGTTTGTTACTTGTTCGGTTGATGAAGATACTACTAGTTCGATGATACTAGATCGGTTCTATCACAAGGTTGAGCTCGATCTTGTATGTCTTCACCGAAAAACAAAGAAAAAAAAAACAACAGACGTGAAGAAACAACACAAAAATGTTGTTTGATTTGAAGAGACACAAAACAAATGTGTTTCCTTAATTCCAACAACAATATTATATGAAACAAAAAAAAACTTTAAAAAACGTTTGTGAGTAAAAAAAATCTATTTCAAAGAAAAAACTAAGTAGAAAGATTAAAAGAAAATTTGCCGAATATGAATAAGCCAAGAATAAGCTTGTCAAATAAGCTAAGAAAAAAATCACCACAACAAAAAAA
>BQNB010004860.1:36551-55377 GCA_026074375.1 Tanacetum coccineum
TTTCAACAATTTTCAAAAATTTTAACAACAACCGGAAGAGTTTGTTGTTGTCGACGTCTTCGAGATTGCGAACGAGTGCGCATAAAAAGAAAAAACTAAAAATCAAAAAACAAAACTTTACACTAATTTTTTTTCTTTTTTTTAGCAATGAATTTTAACGGTTACACGAAAGAGACTTAAACCAAATAATCAACAAATGGCAAGTGTTAAATCTTTTGTTCGATTTGGGAACCAACAAGTTCACCGGAAATTATTATGATAACACCTCCGTTGAAAATGTTATATTTTGCTATTTTTACCAATTGGTGATTTTTATTTCTTAATTAAAAAGAAGATTTTTTTATATTTTTGATTTTTCTATTTTTTTATCTTTTACTTATACTAAAAAGAAAAGGAAAATATATTTTTTACTTTTTATATTTTATAAATTTTTTTTTAATTTTTGATTTTTGAATTATAAAACAAAAATGAGACTTTCGAGAGTGAAAGGATCTTCAAACCAAATCAACAAACACAAAACGTAGGAATCTTGACACTAGTCCCCAGTAGCGGCGCCAAAAACTTGATGTATTAGTTTTATACACGTAAAATATATATAAAATAAAACCTTAAGAGCATTTAAGAAAATTACCAAGTTACCCTTGATAAAATTCTCCCTCAAAAATATATATAATATAATATATAATACGTATATTAAACCGGGTAAGTATGATCACCCGGGTTGTTATCCCCAATGACTAGTGAAATTGAAACCTCGTTTAAGTCCGGATTCTGATTTGAATTAAGCAAAGATATTTGATTTTGAAAGCTATGACTACTAAAAAATGGACAATTAATCAAACACGAAAAACAAATAAAACGCTACTATTAAGCAAGTAAACTAATTTTAATCCTAAAAATGTAAACTAAATTTATAAACCTAAGATATGACAAAAGAGAATTTTAGAAACAGAAATTACTATTTTTGGCTTTTTAGTTTAAAAGATATGAATTTTCTAAATTTTAAACTAATTAAAAACTATATAAAAATAATAAAACTATTAAAAATAAAGTCCTAAAATTTTTATAAAAATTACACTAAATAAAGAGAGTGTGCAGAAATTTTATAAAAATAAAAGCCCTAATTTTTATCTTTTTATAAAAATCTAATTAAACTAATTAAAGCTAAACCCTAATTATTAATTAAAATATTAAAACTAATTAAAACTTAACAAAAGACTTAACTAAGGACTGATTATGCCAATGCTAGAGGGACTAACGGAGCAAAGATACTAACTGATGAAGAACTAACTGAGAAACAATTAAAAACTAAAAATTACAAACTTAACCCTGAGGACCTAACCCGACTTCAAACAAAGTCCATTTTAGGCTTAAAGATAAGTTGAAATTAAAAGTGCTTTTCAGCAAAAACTTAAAGAAGCAAATTTATAAAATAAGCTAGGGGGAACAACTTTAACAAAAGCACTATGGTCTGAAACTCAAAGATAAGCTCTAAAAGAGCTTCTCAATAAGCTGTTACAGAAACTAGGGGTTTGGACTATGTTTTACTAAATCAGCTATAAAATGCTCAAATTAAGCTCAATTCTAAAAAGGTAAAATGACCTAGATAGCTGATGATTTGCTTAATCTAAAAATGCAAAGAAATCTAACCTAGAAGTACTTTTAAGCAACTAAAATTGAGCATGAACTAAGCAAACTTAGAAACCCAAAGCAATAAGCAAAAATCCAAATAAGCTAAAGTCCTTAAAAAGCTACACTGAACTCTAAAACTTTAAGGACTTATTAAACTACTTATATTCTATCTATTTAAGCTGTAAAAACTAGGATCATAAGCTAAAATTAACAAAATAATGATCTACTTAATTAACCTACTGTTTTTGGTGTTTTCAGAGTTTTACTGACTTAGACAGCTAAATTAAGCTAGGAAAATAAGCTAGAAAATGTAAACTAAGATTAAATTTATAATAAGCTGTAACTAGACTTAATATTACTTGAATCTAAGATCCTAAATCCTATTCTTACTTAACTAAAAGTTAAGCCAAAGGTGGCAGTACTAACTTGTGACAGCAGTACTAACTTTTAGTTAGTACTGGTGCACTTTGGTGAATTGTGGCAGCAAATTAAGCTAGCTAAAAAGCAATAAATCTAAATCTATTACCTAATCTATATTAAGCTACCTCTAAACTATATACTACCTTAATTTGAAAAGCTAAGTCCTAAGATTACTTGGCTTAATCTTAAGCCAAAAGTGACAGCAGTACTAACTTGTAGTTAGTACTGGTGCACTTTGCACAAGTGCAACTCAAAAGTGCAGGCTTCCTAAGGGAAATCCTGCACTTAAACACACTCTACTAGAGTGTTTAAACAAAGTGCAAGTAAGATCTAAGCCTTAGAGGGCTTAGATCAAAATTTCCACAGCCAAAAGTCTAAGACAAAATGCCCTGGTGTAAAAACAAAGATAATAAGCCATATCTTTTGAAATTTTGAACTCTAACTTATAAAAACTAAATGAAAACTAATCTTAAATGAAAACTCAGCTGACTCAAGCAAATTGCACAATTAGTTTTGACTTTTAGAGGTCAAACACACTTATGCCAAACACCCCTTTACTACTATGACAGTTATGATTAAGCTACTAAATTTGAAATCTAGTAAACAAGTGCTTAATACCAGACAATTAACAGATTAAAACTACTTTAATAAGCATGACTTAACAACTAAATAAGCAATAATCTAAGACTTAAGCTATTTTACTATATTTTTGGTTTTTTAGAGGTTTTTAAGACAATTATATGAAGATCTATGATTTAATCTAAGAAAATTGAAAACAGATAAACAACTATGATGATTTAGCTAGATAAAACTCAAATAAGCACTAATAAGCAAAGAGAATAAGCTAATAAGCAGATCTACACTATTAAGCTAAAATTAAGCTAGAAATGAAATTATGAAAAGTAAATGAAAACTTACTTGAACCTTTAGCTAAACAAAAGGTTCCCAATAGGGCAGCTACAAGCTCCCTAGCTTATTAGATAAGCTAGGGTAAAGTCCTTGGGATCTCTTCCAAGTTAAGATCCCCTTCCAAAAAGCTCATATCCAATAAGGTTCATGATAAATGTAAGTTTAAACTGATTTAAGGTTTAAGTAAGATTAATACTGAATTAAAATAAGCTCTATTTCAGCTTATAGACTGAAAGAGCTTAAAATGAGATTATTAGCTTATTGAGACAATTTGGCTTATTAAGAGAGCTTTTAAATAACAAGAAAAGAGAGCTTATGAATGATTTAAACTAAATTTCATTAATAAAAGTTACTGGTTACATTACTTAAAAAGAAGAAAATTACATTTAAGAAAAATACGAATTTAAGCTAGACTAAAAATTACTAAAAAACTAGATAGTGTGTGTGTGAGAAGTGAGGCCTATTTATAGGCTGCCTTGGATCCTTCTAGCCTCTTGCCTTGCCCTCCAAACTTTCAATCTCACCCAATCATTTCTTCAATCATTTGAACTTCTATTATGGCCGTTGGATTGATTTGTAGACACCTGAGGATTGCCAGCATGTCATTCTTTGATGTGACATTATGTTAGTTGTGTGAGTGATCCAAGAGCAAATCCCACCTAACTTTGTGCTTTTCTTGCTCTGACGTGTCCTTAGAGCTTGAGTGACCAATGATTTCCTCTTGATTAGACTAATTTGTCCTTGCCATTGTGTTTAGGAGCTCATGAATTGAATAACAAACCCTTTAATTCTTATTTGCCCTTTGTTTTACCTTAGCTGGTGAAACGGGGAAGAAAGGTGAATAGTAACACCTTTCGCGCCCTTTTTAACAGTTAAAAACTGTTGGACTTTGGTATAATTGCAAATTTGGCCCTTGTGTCCCTTTTTCTAGTTATAAGTAACTTTTGAGAAATGCAAGTTTAGCCCTTGTGATTGTTATAAAAGGACATGGGCTAGGGTTTTGGGCTTTGTTGACTTTTATTGACCATCTTTGATTATCTTTGACTGGATTTAACTTTTCTGGCTTTGGCTTTGATCCTTTGGCTTCTTTTTGTACTCTTCAGATTCTCGTGTCCGTGCTTGCTCGTTTTTGACTGTTTTCTAGCGATTTTTGACTTATCCGTACCTGCACACACAAAACACAAATACAAGCATATTTTTGCCATTTTTGGTCTGTTTTGGGTTTAATTGGGTTATTTTTAGGTACAAACAGATATGTGTAATCTACACTTATCAGTCTCATAATTAAATTGCTAAACTTTAAAGTAAGCAAATGGGAAATAACAGCAAGATTGCTCTGGCTCACTTCAGGATTGCTAATCTAGAACAAATCATCGAAGATATCTAGGCTCATCACCAAGCAAACAAGGAAATTCTTTTGAATCCAATCTATGAGCTCAAGAACAGCCAAGAAGGACCATTAGACTACTAGATTAGATACTAGTTATAGCTTTTGATAGAACCTAGCCACGAGATGTGTGGTATAAATAACAACACTTGTCAAATTTTGACTCTGTACAGTACAAAGGCAAGTCATTCATAATATAATATAATGGTGATCCCGTTTTATATTCATCATGTGTCCTATATTTCATCTCCGTCTTCATCATTATGAATCTTACCATGACCCCCAGAAAATAAACTAATAAGTTAGATGTTTGTTAGAATTCATATTATAATAACCCATAATTTTCATCAATGTAATTATCCATTTATTAAATTAGATGCACTGTAATATCCATCTATTAAATTAGATGCACCTTATATACCACCTTTTTACAAGGAAATTTTTGCTTTATCTCATTATGTAATGTAACGTACATCTCTAAAGTAAACGAGCTCACGCAACCTCTACCAATGCCATCTATATCTATGTTTATATCATGTAAACATCCTAATATGTGAAGAATATATCTTAATATCATTTTTACCAAGTACATTATTCATTTAATGTACTTTTCAAAACGTTATATCAAAACAAGCATTAAACGTTAACGTTTACATCAAAACCTTAATTATATGTAATGTATACATATAAAATGAATGTGCAAGCCTTTAAAGCATGTGTATAAGTATCAGAGCACCACATTTGAATATATCTTTTCCCTCCTAAATCAAGTTACAGGTTTCTAAAGCACAATGTACAAGCTAATCATGCCTAAAAACCTAATTAGGTCATTTAAGCTCCTAAATCATGTTTAAACTTTACCACCACTTTAGCATAAGGTACAAACACTTAATGCGTGACTTCTAAACCCTAAATCTAAACCCTAATTCATCCTAAAACTCTAATATAAAACCCTAAACCCTAAACGAAACCCTAAAACCCTAATTTCACTTTAAACCTAAAACTAAACCCTAAACCTTAAAACTAAGCCCTAAACCTTAATCCTAAACCCTAAACCTTAATCCTAACACTAATCCTAAACCCTAAACTATCTTAAACCCTAACCCTAATACACGAATTAAAACCAAAAATCCTAACATGAAACCCTAAACCAAACTCGGTGCCCTTTTCTTTCTTTTTGACCTATTTTTAAGCTATCAAACACCTCAAGCACCTCTATGAAATCACCACCATATCACCAAGCATCCACCCAAGCACCTTACAAGCACCTCCATCACCTCCCTTAGCCACCAAGGCTTCAAGACACCTTCTTGTCACCCTTTGTATATCGAACCTCCACACACCCCTTCCACCTCTTCATAGCTAGTTTCTAGCTTACAATACTCATCACTTAGCATCCCTTAATCACCACTATACAGCCCTTGATCCCTACAACAATAAAACTTGGGCACCAAGGTGTTTTCAAGCCCTATATAAGCCGAAACATGCACCCCATTCAAATCACAGATCAAATTTCATCATACACACAAATGTAGTCTTAAATAAGACCAAGGAGGATCAAGTGGAGTCCCTAAGCTCAGAATATAAGCCATGAATCAAGAGAAAAGAACCCTTGAAGTCGTTACTAGGCGTACGAACCCGAAAACCCCATTTCGACCTATTTTAGCTCAAGTAAGCTCAAAATCTTGTTCAATAAGCTTATAATCTGTATTAGAATGCTCATAATACTCTTAAGATCATATATGAACTCTTGTTAAAGCCTAGAATTCTCAAACCCATGCGTTTTTGGTAAAAACCCAAAAAATGACCCGTTTTGATTTCCTAGCTAACGAATCCTTTTTCTAAACTTTTGTTATGTTAGAACATCTTATTTTTGATTATTCTAATAAGCTATAACCTGCAAATATCATTTGGAACCCTAAAATAAGTTTGCATGGCTTTTTTGACTTGTTTTGTAAATTATTTCCATGCAAAGGGTATTTATCGTAACTTTCTGAAATTTATAACTAAAAGGGCTGAAAATGTCATTATTCCAAAGTTATAACTTTAAGGACCTATTTTGCCAAGTTCTAAAGTTAAAGGTTTAAATACTTTATATATAAAGGACTAAACTAGTAAAAGTTTATAAACCAAGGGTATATATTGCCAATTTTGCAAACTTAAAAAAAATTAAAATATAATATTTTTATATAAATTATAAAAATATATGTTAATATTATAAAAACCGATTTTAATAAAACCCAAAACATTAATCGTTATTAATCATCGATCAGCGCATTATAAAATAATTACGTTATATATTTAACGTAATTTATCATCGACTAACTTTTGAAGAAACTTAAAATCTTATCGTATCACGTTACTAGGGAGATTCATGTAAGGAGTTTCATATTGGTATTAAGAGCCAAGGTTATAGAGAACAAGGTTAAAACCTTAACTATAACTAGTTTTCTTTTTCCATCCAAGAAAGTCCTTCGTGCCACTACATCTTCTGGAATAGTATGTAAAGTACATAACTATTATACTATTATATAAATAACTTGTGTTATTTACCACTGGGTTATTAACAGAGCGATGTCTTCTCCTAGCCACCCTACTTCCAATATTGAGGATGCTTTTTCCTTTAACTTTCCTGAATATATCTCGACTTCCCTGGACTATGTCCCAGCTTCACTAGGAAAAATGTATTCTAGCTCTTCAAATAACTCATTTGGTTTAGTTCCAATAGCTTCACCAACTCTTTCACTTTTTCGTGATGACCCCTATATGAAGGTCATGCATGCATACTATGCTAAAGAATCACCTATTCCACCACCAACTATTGTGCCTCCATCTTCAATGCTATCTCTAATGTTTAATCCTCAAGAATTCTTTCTTCCTGAGGAATTATTGCCACTTAAGAAACGAGGTCATGACCAATCATCCTCCTCTACTTCTGCCCTACCTCAAGAATTTTAGATAGGAGAAAGCTCTTGTAAGACAAGTCTGGAACGTCACGAGGAGCAAATTAAGGAAATTTTGAATCACCTAGATGAACTCTCTCTTGACCGCATTGAACATATAGAAGACAAAATAAAAGGTCTCGAAAATGGCCTGGTGATCATACAACAAGATTTTGATAATTTGGAAGATGAACTCTAAGAGTCTCGTGCTCAAATTGCTAAACTTTAAAGAAAGTAAATGGGAAATAACAGCAAGATTGCTCTCGCTCGCTTCAGGATTGCTAATCTAGAACAAATCATTGAAGAAATCCAAGTCCGTCACCAAGGAGACAAGGAAAGTCTTCTGAATTCAATCTATGAACACAAGAACAGTCAGAAAGGACCATCAAACTACTAGATTAGATACTAGTTATAGCTTTTAACCTAGCCACAGGATGTATGGTATAAATAACAACACTTGTCAAATTTTGACTATGTACAGTACAAAGGCAAGTCATTCATGATATAATATAATGGCAATCCCGTTATACCTTGTTGTTTCATAATACCGATATATCCATCCTAAAACAATTTCTCTTATATCATCATCTCCGTCTTCATCATTATGAATCATACCATGACTTCTAAATAAATCATAGATACTTATTTTATATGAATTATCTATGATATCACTATTGTGACAATGTTTATTTTTGAACCTTAGGCATTTTAAGGAAAGAATTATGATATCATACTTATTACGTGTTATCTTATGTTGATAGAATGCCTCCCAAAAGGACTTCAACATCTGAAGCACCAGCCATGACTCAAGCTGCCATTAGGAAACTAGTTGCTGACAGTGTTTTTGCAGCTCTAGAAGCACAAACCGCTAACATGGCAAATACTGATAATACCACTAGACCAAGAGAAGCTCATATGGCAAGACAATGTAGCTACAAAGAGTTCATGAGCTGCCAACCTATCAACTTCAAAGGTACGGAAGGCGCTGTTGGTCTTATCCGCTGGTTTGAAAGAACTGAATCAGTGTTTTCCCATAGCAACTGTACTGAAGACAGCAAGGTGAAGTTTGCTACTGGTACTTTAACTAAAGAAGCTATATCCTGGTGAAATTATTTTGCCCAACCTATTGGGATAGAACAAGCTTACAAGATTACCTCGGTTGAATTCAAGAAGCTGTTGATAAAGAAATGCTGTCCCTGAACTGAGGTCCAAAAGATGGAAGACGAATTTTACCATCTGACTGTGAAGGGGGATGATCTCAAGGCATATGTGAGAAGGTTCCAGGAATTGGCAACCTTGTGTCCCACTATGATGCCAGATTCTAAAAAAATAATAGAAGTTTTCATCGGGGGATTGCCTTGAAGTATTGAAGGGAAAGTTATCGCCTCTAAACCTCAAACTCTAGAGGAAGCCATTAACATAACCCATAGGCTAATGGATCAGGTAACAAAGCACACACCGGTGCAAGTATCAAGTGATCACAAACAAAAGTTTGACGACATAAGTACTTTCAACAACAACAACAACTACCATAACACCAACACCAACAACTGCTACAATAATCACCAACCACAATAGAACAGAAGACAGGAAACCTTCAGGTCTTATGCTGTCACTCTAACTGAAAATAATGGGTATATTAGAAACTGTCCCTTGTGTAAGAAATGCACTCTGCATCACACAGGACCTTGCAATGTTAAGTGTAATACTTGTAACAAGGTGGGCCATCTGACCAAGAACTGCAGAAATAAAGGGCCAGCCACTAGAAGTAATCTCCTACCAGTGACAGTTACTTGTCATGCCTGTGGAGAGAAAGGGAATTATGCAAATCGCTGTCTAAAGACCACCAACAATAATGCCCAGGGAAGAGCCTACATGTTGAAGGATAGGAATGCTCACCAAGACCTGAACTTAGTTACGGGTATGTTCCTTCTAAACCAACATCTAGCTAGAGTATTCTTTGATTTTGGAGCCGATAAAAGCTTTGTATCCATATCTCTTGCCTCTATGCTAAATATTCCACCCATTACAATAGATTCCTTTTACAATATCGAAATGGATGACAGAAACTTAGTAAGCACAAACACTGTTATTTAGGGTGCAACTCTGACTTTGTTAAACCAACTTTTCAAAATTGATCTTATGCCGATCAAACTCGGTAGTTTTGACGTCGTCATTGGTATGGATTGGCTATCCAAGTATCTTGCAAGAATTATTTGTGACGAGAAAGTCATCCATATCCTAATCAATGGTGAAACTTTGATCATCCGAGGTGACAAAAGTAAAACCTGACTAAATCTCATATCCTGTATGAAAACCGAAAGATATATATCCTGAGGTTGTCAAGTTTTTGTAATCCAAGTAATGGAAAAGCAGTCAGATGAGAAAAGACTAAAAGATATCTAAGTAGTCAGAGAATTCCCAGATGTTTTTCTTAAAAATCTACCTGGCCTTCCTCCCGTTCACCAAGTAGAATTACAAATCAATCTAATTCCAGGAGTGGCACCTATAGCCCCAGCACCTTATAGATTAGCTCCTTCAGAAATGCAGGAACTATCTAACTAAATTCAAGAGTTAGCTGATCGAGGTTTTATCCGACCAAGTACTTCACCCTGGGGAGCTCCTGTCTTATTTGTCAAAAAGAAAGACGGATCTTTCAGGATGTGTATCAATTAATGGGAGTTGAATAAACTTACCGTAAAGAATCGTTACCCATTACCCAGGATTGATGACTTATTTGACCAACTTTAAGGTTTGAGTGTCTACTCAAAGATTGACTTAAGATCAGGCTATCATCAACTGAAAGTCAGGGATGAAGATATTCCCAAGACTGCTTTCAAAACAAGATACGGACACTATGAATTTCAAGTAATGCCATTTGGTTTAACTAACATGCCTGCTGTATTCATGGATCTCATGCACTGTGTGTGTAAACCATACTTGAACAAATTCATAATAGTGTTCATCGATGATATTCTCATCTACTCTTTTAACAAGGAAGAGTACGCAAATCATCTAAGAATAATCATAGAATTACTCAAGAAAGAGAAATTGTATGCCAAGTTCTCCAAGTGTGATTTCTGGATTTGTTTCGTGTAATTTCTTGGACACTTAATTGATAATCAAGGACTTCATGTTGACCCCGCCAAGATTGAAGCAGTTAAGAATTAGACATCTCCTACTACACCCATAGAAATACGTCAATTCTTAGGACTTGCCGGTTATTATTAGAGATTTATCAAAGATTTCTCGAAGATTGCAAAGTCTTTGACTGAATTAACCCAGAAAAACAAGAAGTATATCTGGGGCGAAGACCAAGAATCGGCTTTCCAATTGCTAAAACAAAAGCTATGTGAAGCTCCAATCTTAGCATTACTAGAAGGAAATGACAATTTTTTGTTTACTATGATGCATCCCATCAAGATCTAGGAGCGGTGTTAATGCAAAGAGAGAAGGTTATTGCATATGCATCCTGACAACTTAAGCCTAATGAAGAAAACTATACCACTCATGGTCTCGAATTAGGAGCAGTAGTGTTTGCTCTTAAAATTTACAGACACTATATGTATGGCACCAAATGTATTGTGTTCACTGATCATAAAAGTCTTTAACATATCCTTGATCAGAAAGAGTTAAACATGAGACAACGCCGTTGGCTAGAATTTCTTGTAGATTACGATTGTGAAATTTACTACCATCCTGGAAAGGCAAATGTTGTAGCAGATGCCTTAAGCCAGAAAGAACAAATCAAACCACTATGATTTAGATCATTAGTTATAACCATTCATCCAAACATACCCTTACAAATTCTCAAAGCTCAAATTAAAGCACTTAAAGAAGAAAACATCAAGGCTGAGAACTTACGAGGAATGGACAAACCATTTGAAATACATCCTAATGGAACCCGATGTATCAAGAATTGAAGTTGGTTACCACTTTTTGGTAATCTAAGAGACTTGATCATGCATGAGTCCCATAAATTGAAGTATTCCATTCACCCAGGTTCTGACAAGATGTATCATGATCTAAAGAAACTCTATTGGTGGCCTAACATGAAGGCAATCATCGCTGAATATGTTGGCAAATGTTTAACATGCTTTAGAGTTATAACAGAATGTCAGAAGCCATCCGGCTTACTGGTACAACCAGAGATTCCTATGTGGAAGTGGGAGAAAATAACAATGGATTTCATCACAAAACTACCCAAAACCTCAAATGGACATGATACAATCTTGGTTATTGTCGATCACCTTACTAAATCCGCACATTTCATACCTACCCGAGAAACAGATAGTATGGAAACCTTTACAAGGTTATACATAAAAGAAATAGTCTCTCGGCATGGAGTACCGATATCCATCATCTCAGATTGTGACAGTCATTTCACATCCAGATTCTGGAAATCATTGCAGAATGCTTTAGGTACTCAATTAGACATGAGTACGACATATCATCCTGAAACTGATGGGCAAAGTGAAAGGACCATCCAAACACTTGAAGACATGCTTCGAGCCTGTGTTATAGATTTTGGAAAAGGATGGGAAAACACTTACCATTAGTAGAATTTTCTTACAATAACAGTTACTATGCCAGTATTAAGGCAGCACCATTTGAGGCACTTTATGTTTGAAAGTGCAGATCACCTGTTTGCTGGGCCGAAGTTGGAGATGTTCAACTTATGGGACCAGAAATAATCCATGAAACCACTGAAAAGATAGTGCAAATTCGACAACACTTGCAAGCTGCAAGAGACCGGAAGAGAAGTTATGCTAATATAATACGAAAGCCTTTAGAATTTCAAGTTGGAGATCGTGTTATGTTAAAAGTATTACCTCGTAAAAGAGTCATCCTATTCGGAAAACGAGGAAAGTTTAACCCTCGGTACAGTGGACCTTTCAAAATCCTTGAACGGATTGGCCGAGTGGCATATAAACTTAAGATTCCTGAAGAGCTCAGTAATGTCTACAGTACTTTCCACATTTCTAATCTAAAGAAATGCTTATCTGACGAATCCTTTGTCATTCCAATAAAAGAGCTTCGGCTTGATGATAAACTCAACTTTGTGGAAGAACTAGTGGAGATTACGGATCGAGAAGTCAAGCAATTGAAATAAAGTCGTATTCCTATAGTCAAAGTAAGATGGAACTCTAAAATAGGACCAAAATTTATGTGGGAATGCGAAGATCAAATTCGTGCCAAGTATCCACATCTGTTTTCAAACATCACTCCGGCATCCAACTAAATCTCAGGACGAGATTTCTTTTAAGGGAGGGAGACTATAACAACCCACAATTTTCATCAATGTAATTATCTATCTATTAAATTAGATGCACTGTAATATCTATCTATTAAATTAGATGCACTTTATATACTACCTTTTTACAGGGAAATTTTTGCTTTATCTCATTATGCAACGTAACTTGCATCTCTAAAGTAAACGAGCTTAGAGAACCTCTACCAATGCCATCTATATCTATGATTACTATGATGTATACATCCGAATATGTCAAATATAATCTTAATATCATTTTTACCAAGTACATTATTCATTTAAAAAACCATACTTTTTAAAAACGTTATAACAAAACATGCATTAAACGTTAACGTTTACATATCAAAACCCTAATTATATGTAATGTATACATATAAAATGAATGTGCAAGCCTTCAAGCATGTGTACAAGTGTACAATGCACAACATTTGAATATCTTTTCCCTCCTAAATCAAGTTACAACTTTCTAAAGCACAATGTACAAGCTAATCATGCCTAAAAACCTAATTAGGTCATTTAAGCTCCTAAATCATGTTTAAACTTTACCACCACTTTAGCACAAGGTACAAGCACTTAATGCATGACTTCTAAACCCTAAATCTAAACCCTAATTCGTCCTAAAACTCTAATCTAAAACCCTAAACCCTAAACGAAACCCTAAAACCCTAATTTCACTTTAAACCTAAAACTAAACCCTAAACCTTAAAACTAAGCCCTAAACCTTAATCCTAAACCCAAATCATAACACTAATCTTAATCCTAAACCCTAATCTATCCCTAATCCTAACCCTAATTCACGAATTAAAACCAAAAATCCTAACCCGAAACCCTAAACCAAACCCGGCACCCTTTTCTTACTTTTTGACCCATTTTTAATCAATCAAACACCTCAAGCACCTCTATGACATCACCACCATGTTACCAATCAGCCACCCAAGCACTTTACAAGCACCTCCTTCACCTCCCTTGGCCACCAAGGCTTCTAGACACCTTCTTGTCACCCTTTGTAAACTGAACCTCCACACACCCCTTCCACCTCTTCATAGCTAGTTTCTAGCTTACAATACTCATCACCTAGCATCCCTTAATCACCACTCTATAGCCCTTGATCCCCACAACAAGAAAACTTAGGCACCAAGGTGTTTTCAAGCCCTATATAAGCCGAAACATGCACCCCATTCAAATCACACCTCAAGTTTCATCATACATACGAATGGAGTCTTAAATAAGACAAAGGAGGATCAAGTGAAGTCCCTAAGCTCAAAATAGAAGCTAAAAATCAAGAGAAAAGAACCCTTGAAGTCGTTACTAGGAGTACGAACCCGAAAACCCAGTTTAGCTCAAGTAAGCTCAAAATCTTGTTCAACAAGCTTATAATCTGTATTAGAATGTTCATAATACTCTTAAGATCATATATGAACTCTTGTTAAAGCCTTGAATCCTCAAACTTATGCATTTTTTGTAAAAACCCTAAAAATGACCCGTTTTGATTTTCTAGCTAACGAATCCTTTTTCTAAACTTTTGTTATGTTAGAACATCTTATTTTTGCTTATTCTAATAAGCTATAACCTGAAAATATCATTTGGAACCCTAAAATAAGCTTGCCTGGCTTTTTGGACTTGTTTTGTAAATTATTTCCATGCAAGGGGTATATATCATAACTTTCTGAAATTTATAACTAAAAGGGCTGAAAATGTCATTATTCCAAATTTATTAGTATAGGGACCTATTTTGCCAAGTTCTAAAGTTAAAGGTTTAAATACATTATATATAAAGGACTAAACTTGTAAAAGTTTATAATCCAAGGGTATATATTGTCATTTTTGCAAACTTAAAAAAATTTATAATATAATATTTTTATATAAATTATAAAAATATATATATTAATATTATAAAACCCAATTTTATTAAAACCCGACACATTAATCGTTATTAATCATCGATCGGCGCATTATAAAACAATTACGTTATATATTTAACGTAATTTATCATCGACTAACTTTTGAAGAAACATAAAATCTTATCGTATCACGTTAGTAGGGAGCTTCATGTAAGGAGTTTCATTTGAGTATATGACAAGATCCTTTTAATACATATAAATATAAATAAATATATAAATACATAATAAATAGGATAATATCAATAGTAGTAGTATAGTAACCAGAAGTATCGGTTTCTCACTTCATTATCTACAAAGTTTAAAACCAGACCCGGGTCGTTTCTCCCTGACGAGGCGTGAAATTGATGGTTACGTTATTAGTTTGACAATCGAATGCTTGAATAATCAAAGATTTGATTGGGTTTCCTAAAACTACGGGAAATTAATGCAATTTAAACTAATGTAAACTTAAAACTACGGGAAAGCATAAAAAGGTAATTAAATAACTTAAAAATCTACAGGAAGCATAAATAAGGCATAAAAGGAAAACCTAAGCCTAAGGAAGCATAACAATGAAGGCAATTAAAGAAACTGGCTAAAAACGTTAACGGGAATTAAAAACGAGCGCGACTTAAAAACCTAATTTATTAAATTTAAATCCTAAAATGATTTTCAAACTTTTAATTAATCCTAAGTGAAAAAAAGTAAGAACAAAGAAAACTAGACCAAAAACGGAAGTAAATTATGCTTAAAAACGCGAAAAAACCCGTAAACGGGATCGAATCCCGTTCTTTAAAAACCTAAATTTTGCCAAAATAACCCTACGTAAGTAAATTTATTTTTCCTAGGTCCTAAATGATAAAAGAAAATTTTTAAAAAAGAATTATATTTTTTTGACTTTTATTTTTATATAATGAATTAATTACGAAATTAAACTAAAAATATTATTAAAAATATAAAACTATTTTAGAAAAATATGAAAAGTTCAAAAAAAGTGCTAAATACTACAAAGATCCTATGAAAATTAAAAACTGGAAAAGTGCTTAACGAAAAAGCTGAGAAATAAGCTAAAAGGGTCGAATAAGCTTATTGGGCCAAAACGCCCTTAAGAAATTAATTGTGCAACATTAAACCAGATGGCCCTACTGGCGCTACTAGTTAATGGGTGTGTTGTGTGGGACATTTGTTGTGAAAGGGGAGGTCATGGGTTCGACCCCCCCATGGCTTCCCTTTTTTAAAAACATTTTTTTTTATTTTAAAAACTTGAAGAGTACATGGAAATAAGCATTTTTAATAAAAACCATTTTATCTAAAAACTTAGAAATAAGCCACAATTTAGCTGAAAAGATGACAGATTGCTTGCTATACACTAAGGACAAGGAGGCTTAACTAAGGGCTTATTCTAGGATATTTAAGCTAAAGGCAAAGGCAAGTTAAGCAAAAACAGATAACAAACAACCTATAATAAGCATGTAGGAACACAAATTAAGCAATGAAAACATGCAATGAAGAAATAAGACAGATTGGCTTTTTACACTATAAAATTTTAAGCTAAAAGTGCAGTAGGCTTAAAAAGCTAGAATAAGCTAGGGGCAAAGCTGAATAAGCTAGGGGGTCTAAACTACATCTAATAAGCACATATTAACCAAAACTAAAAGCTAGAATTCTAAAATAAGAAAATAAGCATACAGGGGTAAAAATTGCTAAAAACAGCCTAGAGGGTCATTTTCAAGCTTATTTTTAAGATCTTGAATAGATCCTTAGGGCAATAAGAGCAATATTCCTAAAAATCATATTCAATAGGCTATCCAAAATAGCAATCATATAAGACTTTGAAAATCAAACAAGCTATAAGAAGGCTAAGTAAAAGTGTTGGATAGCAGCTTGAAAGCATTAAGACAGATAACAACATATGGCATTTAAATTACCATGACTAAATTCTAAGCTACCTTTAGGCTTATTAAGCATTAGGCAAAAGCTAAAAACCAAAAGAAAATAGATTAAGACTTATACTAATAACTCAAATAAGCAAAAATTAAACAAAATGGTTTAGAAAATATGCAAGAAAAATGAGATGAAATTGACAGTTTGGCATTCATGCTTTTGGCTTTTTTACATCAAAATGACAGTATGCAGCAAAAGTTTTGAGACTCAAAAGAACAAATGTCAAACTCTAAACTTAAAAATAATTTAGAACAGATTATTATGAGCTAAATTCAGTAGAAATCAATAAAAATTAAGCCAAATGCTACCCTCAATTGATTTGTACTATTGGTCATCCAAACCTTAAGCTATCTTTAACGGATTTTTGGTCTTTTACTTAAAAGGATTAGCTAAAAATTATAAACCAAAACTAGGTTTATATTGATGCATAAATAAACTAGTTTTGAAACTAAAAACTACACTTAAGTAAACTATAATGGAAAAATAAGCAGTTTAGAAAACCTAATATACTAACAGACTTAAGAACTTAATAAAGCAACTTCAAAACTAAACAAATCCTATTCTAATCTTTTGACAGCTATCCCTAAGACTAATTTAGAGCTTATAAAAGTTTAGTTGAGACCCAAAGATAAAATGCACCTCATTTTGACCCTTTTTAACCTTTATCCCAAACACCCCTTTAAAAGAATTTTGCACATTTTTAAACAATGAAAAACTGTATTAATGACAATTTTGGTGCAACCAAATACCGAATGAGTTAAAAACAAATTAAGAAGCAGGTTTGGCAAGAAATTAAGCACTAATAAGCTACTAAGGCAAATAAGCAATTTGGAGATTTCACAGGCAGTTTTGCATAAGAAAATTGAAATTTCATTAAAACAAAAATTGATTACAAAGCTGAAAAAGTTAAGTTAACAAAGTTTAAAAGATTAAAACATACATTTAAAAACATTAAACATTAAAATAAATCTACTCCTACTCCTACTAGTTATGTTTTTGCTGTGAGAGGAAACAAAAGCTCATCTTGACCCTCCATTTTCCTTGGTGCCCAATCCACTTGATCCCAACCCTTGATTCACTTGTCCAATTGAAAACTATGGGATTGCCACGGTGTACATAAGGGGTTTTGTTTGTTGGGTGAGCTGTTTTTGTCATGGAGTGAAGTGGGGTAAGGGTTTTGTTTGTTAGTTACAGGTGAGAACACGTGAGGGAGATGTACAGTGGTGGGGTTTTGATTTAGGCGGGAAAATTGGTGTAAAAGGGGCAGGGTGAAGTTTTGGTGATTGGCAATTTTGACCCCTAAAAGTATATATGTTTGTTGCATCCATCGTCCTTGTATTTTTCATCATTGGTCCCTGGAGTTAGTGAGGGTTTGCACCATTAGTCCTTAAGGACTAACAATGTTAGTCCATGAAGGACTAACGGTGTAAGTATAAAAGGAGTTGGGCTTAACGCCCGTTAGGGGCTGTTAAAAGGGATTTAGGTTGGGTCAGGTTAATTTAAGGGGGTTGGGCCTGGTCTTTTTTATCAAAAGGGAAATTGGGTCGGGTTTTATATAAAGTTTATATAAGTGGGCTGACCCGGGCCCACTAGGTGGGTACGGGTGGGCCCACTTTTAGCAATTTTGTTTTTCGGGTTTGGTTTTCGATGCCCTTTCCAATGCCATATCCCGAGGTTGACTTTGACTTCGTCTTGACTTCATTAAATGCACAAACGTTGTCGAGTCGATCCGGAAATGTCCGTTTTAGCTCTGTTTTTTATCCTTTTGTACTTTTGGCCTTGGTTTCTCGCGCTCTTTTCAATTCCGCTCTCAGTTTTGTTTGGTTTGGCTTCATTTTTATCCTTTAGTGAAATATCCGGTACCTGCACAGTACAAACACAAAAATAAGCATATTTATGGCATTTTGTATGCGTTTTTGGTCGTTTTTCGTCGTTTTATTGAGTAAAAGGTATGTGTAGATACACACATACCAAAATCCCCCATACTAAACTACTACGTGTCCTCACGCAATGCTATAACTTAGCACTTAGAAAACTAAGAATCTTAATCCCCCTCGACTAATAACCTTGAAAAGTAGCTAAGTGTTCGTCAAGGGGAATGAAAGAATAAAAAGTTTTGAAAAGCCGTGTTTTTACCATTTTTAAATATACACTTATTCCTACACATATTTTTGTATTTTTTATTTTTCTAATTTTTTTGTACTTTTCATATTAAGCAATTAACTAGAACGTTTGACTTTCGTTATTTTATAACTTTTAGGGATCATAGAACAAGATTCATTTAACCTACTTTTTAAAACGTTATATCAAAACAAGCATTAAACGTTAACGTTTACATCAAAACCTTAAATATATGTAATGTATACATATAAAATGAATGTGCAAGCCTTTAAAGCATGTGTATAAGTATCAGAGCACCACATTTGAATATATCTTTTCC